>VXAC01006425.1:358830-418842 GCA_013399225.1 Rhipidura dahli | reverse complement strand
GGAAGAGGGAGAGGGAGAGGGAGAGGAGAGGAGAGGACCCGCTGGATGTTTGTTTTCCTCTCCTGTAATGCACTGCCCTGTAGGTCATAAAGGCATTAGAAGCAGCTATACTTAGTCAGTTGCTGCTATTTTTTCTCACTCATACACTGCTCAAGAGGTGTAAAAGAGCACAGAACAGATGAGAATCTGGCTTTGTCTTTCTCTTTTTTTCTTTATTTTTTTTTTTTTTTCTGATAATAGTTTCTTGTGAAAAATGTGTATTTGTTAAGTGAATGGGGATGAATAAAAAGTATGCTGAGCATGACTGAAAGCAAATTGAAAGAGTCAAAGATACTGTTTTGGTGTTATTCTCCTAATTCAACCCTGGTTCATTTGCTTATTGAAAGAGTGATGAAGATGGAACATTCTTGCCTATTTTCTCTGAAGAGATTCCAACTTTCAATTTAGGACTTCAGTAATACACCTTAAAATAGCAAAACAAGCAAATGTGCTTGTGATTGTTTTTCATTATCCACGTAAAGAAAAACTAATTATGAAAATATTTGATGTTTTATTCATGAACTAAATTTTATAAATTAGTTGCCATAATAATACAGTTGTACACCTTTCTGTTTGGTTCCAGCAGTTTTTTCTATTTATAGCTATGAAAGGTAAACTATAATGATGCAAACAGGGATGACTGATTAGCATAATGGATGTACTGATCATACAATTTCTTCAGAAATTTCCTCTCTCTGGTTTCAATAACTATAATTATTTTTTTGTTTAAAGTGAATTGTGGCAGCAGAAAGTAAATCCTTTTGGTGGCTTTTGCATTCTGTTTCAAGTGAAATGCCTGACAATAAACAACATTTTTCCCCTATGCTCTTCCATATAAAATACAAATGAATTTTCACACTTTTACTATTTCACAGGAATTGAAATGGTAATCTTTGAGTTGTTTAGAAAAATAAAGATTTTGACTAAAATTTATATTCATGTTTAATACAAACCCTTTTTTATAATGAAGTCTTATGATTAATATACTGCAAAGTTTTTTCTTTAGCCTGAAATATTTTTTGTTCTTGAGAACAGATTAAACAAATAATGAGATTATCTAAATGGAAAGATAGTTTAAAAGTAACGGTTTTTCAAAATTAACTTATGAAATTAAAACTGTACCATTACTGATTTTTTCCCAGGCTGAATTGGGAAGAATGTTTTATATCTACTTAAACTGATGAAATCTGAATTCAGTCATACCTATGAATAAAATGAGAAAGTAAGCATGAACCTAATATTCCTCTGAAACCTTTCTTTAAAGCTGAAAACTGGTAAAATACAATTCAAGAGAAAAAAAAACCACAAACAGGAAAAAAACATAAAAACCATTTTTCTCTTCATAAAATCATGGAATCCTTCAGGTTGGAAAAGATCTCTAAGATAATTGAGTCCCATCTGTGACCAATCGCCTTGTCAAATATTGTGGAATTGAAATCCGTAGACACACCTAAATACCTGATTTCTTGCATTCAAAATTATGTTTATGGAATTCAAAAATGAGAGTGCAAGAGAGAAAGTGACTTATTATTCCCACGGTGGCTTAATTAAGAGGAAAAGCTTTTGATTTCTAGAGTTTGATTTTAATCCCCTTACAGGTACATTACAATTACTAAAAATAAGTTATATGTAATTTTCCCTTGTATCAGTCATGAAAAAATTTGGTGAGCTGGAGGTAGGGAATTATAATAACATTGAAAAGGATGATGAAATCCTTTTTGAGGCAGACTCCCTGTACAAATGGGTTCCAGATTCTGCAGAATCAGATCTGTAGGTCCTTAAAATGAGCCCAATATTAATGACTGTATACCAAGTTGTGCCTTACGATATATGAAATTCTTTTAAATGAATTAAATTGCATTCATATGAACATAAAATTTGCCAAAAGCAAGAGTTTCAATATCTGGTTTTAAAATCTGGCAGCTTATCTGTTTACCCTATGGCCTCATGGGTTGGTATGAAGCAGCATCTGGTCTTTACAAGTCAATGTATGAAGCAGATTAAAAATTTTTGAATGTAATATTTCTGAAAAAAACCTCTTAATTTTTGGTTTTGTTTTTCAAAATTAAAATGCCCATGGTCATCTTTCTGCTGTTGAATCTCAGATGAAGACAAATACTTTTGGATGAGTTAGTTGGTAACAAACTTCCTCACAACAGAGTTTTTCTTTTGTTCTCCATTTTTGTAATTTAGTCTGGCTTAACTTCAAGTAACTTTTCCATTTAGCTACCTTGAGCATCCTGTCTTTGCAGGTTAAGAAAATGGTTTCTGTTCTTCTGCCAAACAGTATGAACAATCAGGGTAGGAATATTGCCATCTTTTTAATGTTTGTATTCCAAGAGAGTAGGAAGAATTCCCAGGATATTAATTACTCCTAGCTGAATTGTGAATGAAATTCGTAATTAGTTAAACCCTTCAGTTATCTGAAAAGCTTTATTAATCCTACTTTAATATTAACTGGAAAGCATAGAATAGTAGTAGTGACTGGAGCTCAATTGGACTCTTTTTCACTAAAGGTTCTTCTCACTCAATGAGGATCTTTATTTAAACAGATCATATTAAAATGCCTGTGTGATTAAGTGCATTCAGTATAGTTCAACAGCTAAGGCAGAGAGACACAGAAGAGCTGTATGCTTCTTTAAGCTTAAACTTGGGCCCATGGGGTGACTTTTGGTATTTACTTTTCTTCTCTGGTCTATTTGTCTACTTACTTCTCAGCTTTCTCGCCTACTGAAATTTATGAAGTGTCCTTCTTTTGTGAAATAGTTACTAATCTATAGGGGAAACATGTTAGGTAAATTAAAAGTATCTACTTGCAGTAATATCCAGTGGCTTAAAGTTATAGAATCACATTTCAGACCTTATCTTTGTAGCCCAGCTCCTACCAAACTACCATTCATTTTCCAATCACATGTACAAGATAAGTGATCTGGAAATGTTTCTCATAAACCACAAACATGTCTGTTGCAGTATTTCTCACTTTAGCTATGAGGCTTTTCCCAATGGAGAGTGCACAAAATCATGGTGAAGTAAACAGGAAAATGGGGAATACTGCCCTGATGAATCATAGTTTATATGGGTTGTCCTTCATAGAGGGAAGTCTTCAGAATTTCTCCACATTCTCTGGGCTACTGATTGCAGGAAAACTTAGTTGTTTTAATGGTGTCCTTATTTTCTTAGGTAAAACTTGATATCTGTAATTACATTCATATATAAATACACACAGAAGCACACACAAGTACCTTGATGGAATAGATCCTTAATATCAGAATTAGCTTTCAGATAGCAAGCAGAAAAAGTGTTGAGTTTTTCCTTCTTAGTAGAACTCAAACACCCAGGCTGGAATTCAATCAGGATGTTGCAGTTACAGCTCTTGGTAGATCTGCCTTTCTGTTTATTCGGTGAGTCACACACATCTTTATTGTTTCTTGGTGGTTTTTTTTTTTTTTTTTTTAGGGAAGGAAGGCTGGTGGGGTTTTTTGTTTTGTGTTGTTTTGGGTTAGTTTTTTTTTTGAGGGGGAGGGTGTTGTGGGTGCCTTCTTGTATCATGTCCTTCAGTCATCAGAGTGTCCTTAGCTCACTGATCCTGTTAGAGGAAGTGCGAAGGGTCTTCTTACTACTTAAATGCTGGACACTCAACGCTGCTTAAAACACTGCCAAGCAAAAGACACACCCTTTCACATTTTACATTGGAGTCTGAGCACAGGCATGCAGAAGTCTGCTCACCGGTTCTGTCTGGAGTGGTTTGTGAGAGGAGGTTGCAATTGTTTCATCGCCTTTTAAGCTGGAGAGTAAGCTATTATTAGCCTGTCTTGTAAGAGGTCATAATGGGGAAAAAAGAAGGGAGGTTATTAAATGCTTTGGCACTGATTTAAATGCAGTAAGAATTATAGGTGGTTAGATCATAATATTGCTGGAAGGAGATTCAAGAGGTTATTCAGTCAGTGTCCATTCATCTTCTGCAGGGCAGGGCCAATTACACACAGGTAGAGTCTGAGAGACATATGTGCAGCCTAGTCTTAAACACCTCCAGCACTGGAAATACCATACCTTTCCCAAAATGTGTGACCCAGGCTTCACCTTACTGCTGTTATTAACGTGGTTTTGTTAATATCTTGTTCTTTATAATTTAAGCCAATTGCTGTTTTTCATATTCACATTAATATGATATTAGGTTAATTCCTTCCCCTTTCCTGAAATTTTTATTTGGGTGAATATTAATTTTGTTTGTTTCACATTTGTATCTCAGTTTCTCTCCTTCAGATTAAACTTTTCTATCTCTTCATTCAATATTCTGTATTAAATGATGCTTTAAAACCTTTCATATTTGTGACCCTCCTCTGGACTTCTTGCCACTTTTCTTGAAATATATTTCCTCAAGCTGGACGCAAAGTTCTTGAATTTTGTCCTTACTATTGCTGTCCAAATCAAAAATTCTTTCATTTATTTTTGGTTTATATATAACAAGCCAAGGTTTAGTCAGCTGATTGCATAAGTGTTACTCCATTGGCTTATGTTCTGCTGCTTATTAAGATAACTACTACATACATCTCTCAGAGTGTTTCTTCCCACCCAATTATTTCAGACCACGTATTTATGTAGATGGCTGTCCCTAGTAACTTCTACTTCTCTCTGTTAAATAATATCCGATTATTTTTCAGGATGTATCTCAAATTTGTCAAGTTCAATTCTGTGTTTCACCATATTTCTAATCCTAATTTCAGGAATTCACCACCCTGTCTCTTAATGAAAAATTTAATAGGTATGATTATATATATGTATGAGGAATAGAGCTCTGCAGAAATTGCCATCTAGGTCAGAGGGAAGCATTAAGAACCCCCACTTATGTCTTGTTCATCAGAGAAGAATTTTGTATATTTTCTCTCATTTCTGTAATCACAATTCAGTTTGATGTTATTTCATTTGACAGATTGATTAAACATTAAAAAATGCAGTGATTTTCATTTTTGTATCATCAAAACTAGCCAGGCCACATACTATAAATTTTGTAATAGTTTAATATGAAATAAATTGCTCAGGTGTTCTCTTCTGAGAAAAAAAAAAAAATTTCTAATGCCTTCTTTTCTGATAGTGAAATTAAGTAATTGATTCCTTCTATATGTGCAAAGACAACATTGCAAGGAGGAGCAAAATATTCACATGAATTTAATTTGAACTCTCTACTCCAGAATACAAATACTGTAAGTGTATTAGCTTGTTTCAAGAATCATGTATATGAAGCATTGCCTTTGATGAAAGAGTGGTGGTACAGAGAATGAGCGCCAGAGAAAAACCAAGAAAACGCTATAGAATTTTTCAATAAAAACAAAACAAAATTCCTCCCAAGTAGTTCCACTTCTTTTTCAAAAAGGAGTCCAACCTGACTACTGCCAGTAGAAGTCTAGAAGAAGAACTGGATGCTCTTTAAATAGACAGTTATTTAATTAATTGTACAGTTATATTGACTCTCATTTTCTGTCACATATCTATCAGCAAGATTTATTCACCTGCACATTTAGTGAATACACCAGTTCCAGTCTTGGCAGTGGAGGTATTTAGATCACTCAATACCGTATTGAAATTCAGTTATTTGCATGTTTTCCCATTTATGCATCTTTCCTTTCAAGGTTATGCTACGCCTCTGATGGCACGAGGCAACTTGCTGTCTAGTCTAATGATTTCTCAGCTTGAAAATTGCCCTTTTTTTTTTTTTTTTTTTTTTTTTTTTTGAAATGCAGTATCTGGCTGGGGAGAGAAGAATGGGACAGCTGGAAGCAGCTGGGTTGTCCCCTCCCTGTTTCTGGGCATGACCTTTGTGTAGGAATAGCTGGACTGTCTGGGAAGCAACTGATATTGAAAAAAGATTTTCTCCAGAAAAGTCTAAATGGCATTATTTGTTGAAAAAGCTGTGCTTTTCCTAAACTCTTTGAACGAGGAAATCCTGTGTCAAAATACATCAAAATAACATGAAAGCATAATTTTTCAGAACAGATGTCTTCATAACATTTATTTAGGACTGAGAATGGCAATTATTCTAGCAGAGTAAGTGAATATAGTTCCATTGTTTTATTTTGTAAAGTATTAGGTTGTCATCCATGGAAACTAAATTTTATTTACAGAGGAGGTATGACTGCCTGTATTTTCTCACCATTTCAAAAAATATATTCTGATTTTAATACAGGTCCCAATAGTCCTAACACCAAACATTTTCAGTTTATAGGGCTTATATGTGCATTACCCATACATGCCTCCCCTTACAAAAAAACCCATTCATATATTATTTTCGCAGTCCACTGGATTTGTCTGCTGGTCTGTGTACTTAATTTCACCATGCTTTCAGCTCCTGTGCTTTGTGTTGATTACTGTAATTGGAGCCTGAAATGGGTAGGGTTTTGTATGGGTATAGCTGAAATATACATAGTTGTGCATAGGTTATATTTGCTTTCTTTGAGGTGGACATATTGTCATTTCCTAACTGCCTGTCTGGAGAAACAAGAGAAGAATTGGGACACAGAGATGGCACTGACGCAGTAGCCTTCATCTAATTAAAGGCTGGCATCAGGAGAATACTGGTTGTTTTTCGGTTTGGGAACGTCACAAATAGTTGCTGAAAATCCCCATTCAGCTCAGTGGAGGCTTGACCTCGTTGCACGTCCTCCTGTTGGAGCAGCTGATGTGATATGTATGAGACTGTGAGAGAGGGAAAAGGGCAAAAGGTTATTTTACCCTTAAAGATACTGCTCTGCCAGGGTCAGATTTCCCTGATGAAGCAAATGGTAAAGGTGTTTACCACATTTTGATGGGAATGATATGATATACAGAGTTGTCTTCCTCCTTTGTGTGGCAGTAAATAGGTTTATTCTGGATATGTTATCCCTGCTGAGCATGAATGCTATCGCACACACTCCAGTGTTTATAAAACATGAGAGGTGAACTTAACGGTATTTTTTGGGAAGAATGAGAACTCTGTAAGACCTATTTGACATACAAAGGTCCCTGCATGTGCACACAATTTAAATACTCTTTCTTTTTCAGATGTGAAAGTTGTTTATTATTTCCAGATCTACAGATAGACTAGGTAGACAATCAGGTTGAAATGATTAGTTTTTCACCAGCACTTCAATGAAGTGATGGGCTGCAGGTTTACCCTGGGCCCCTGACTACCAGCTGTAGAACCGAGTCTTATCGCACTGTTGAGAACCAGATTCTGGAATTGGATTTACTGCAAGAAGAGGGTGCTTGGTGGCCCTTCTTGTGGTCAGATTCTGCCATCTTTCAACAGTGAGGTCAAAATCTAGATCTACCAAGAGGCTGAAGAGAACACCCTGACAACAGGGCACAATATGATGCCTTGGATTGGAGAAACAAATGCTTTCTAAGTTGGTGTTTGATTACTGGTCCTGTGATGACAAAGTTTTCAAACATGGTGATGGTTTTGCATTGTATCAATAAAACATGAAGAGTTAATTATCGAAGATATCAAGTATGTTTTCCTTGTTCCATCTGATAATTACATTAGAAAGCCTACAATTAAATCAGGGAATTAAGAATCTCCAGATGGGAGGTGTTGCCTTCCTTTTTCTTTCACCCTTCAGGTAAGATGATTAGGTTTTCTACTCAATTTTCATCCCAGATAGAATTATTGACTTCTTAATTTGGTGATGTGAATCAATCTGGTATTGCATAGCTTGGATTAGTTCTACTGTAGGTAACTACAATATACAGATGCTTTTATAATAAATATTCTTTCTTTTTATTCAAAAATGGTGGAGTTGGATTAGATGCCCAACAAAAACCATTTTAAAATGCCGAAGATAATTTCAAACTGGGAGAAATCAGATACTGAGAGTTTAAAACAATGTTTTAAATAGGATTAATTTTGATTTAGAACTCCTACAATATACACCACAATTTTGATACTATCATATACAAGATGATAAAAACTTGTTAAACGTAATTCCTGCTTGAGTCACTTCCACAATCTAGGTTACACACAATTTCCTTATTTCTTATAAAATAGCTATCCTTCAATCATGGGGTTGCAACCATTTTATTGCTATTTTTCATGATACAAGTTTCCTTTAACAATTATTTTTTTAATGAAGTTGAAATGTCCTGAGAGTCAGAACTAGAGGTGGTATAATTGCTGTAAGTGACTATATTTGAGGTTTTAGTTATGTCTATGAAGAATACCTTAACATTTTTTTTCCTTTTTTCTCATCGTAGTATGTGTTATGTGACTCTTCTACAAGTGTGTCCTCTACTACTACTGCTGTTTCTCATGTTTTGCTTTGATCACCTGAGCTGTAAGAGAGCTGTTTGTAAAATAACTAGTTTATGTTGCAATCACTCAGAGATTATCCTACCCAATTTAAAATTTGCTTTGGGTTTCTCATACACTGATGTAATGAATTAAGCAAATAGAAGAGCAATCTCGTATAACATTCATCTACTCTGTCATTTTTTTTGTTCCCATCTCCAGAGTTCACCAACACAGCCCAATATTATCCTCATGATGCAGACTTTTAGGCAGTTTTCCTGCTTCCTACTAGATCAGCTTGTTAGACTGTTTTCCATGATCAGGTTCCAAACTTTTTAAATGAATACAGCAAGTCTGAAATTTCTAAGACAATGTTAAGTTTTAACTTAATTGGAAGCCTAAAGCCCTTGCAATGCCTATCAGAATGGTCAAAGTGGACTACAAAAGGAGACTTTTCAGATCACAAGGATTTGCATTCCTGACCTATCTTGTCTTGTGTATATCCTTTCTCATCACCAACTGTATTCAGACATATTCTGTTTTGTAAGGCTACATAAGCAGAGAGATCTGGTTCTTGACTCCCTGCTGTGAGTTGCTTGAGATGCTCTTCCTGAGTTTGTTGCTCCCTCTTGGTACCTATAGGGAACAAATAATTCTGAAGAAAGAAATGAAGTAAGAAAAAAAACAGTGAATATCAAGAATGAATTGGACCAGACAAGCTATGTGTAACCAGACTAAATAGCCAACACAGAGAAACAGGATAGATGAAATTTTGCCAGATAAAAGAGATGGAAGGCTGGAGAGACCTTAGCTTATTTTTACACCTGCTGTGTCCCCCAAACTTTATTCTATTTTCACATGCATTGCAGATTTTTTATCTTGTGCTACATGAAAGAAGTGTCAGCATTCTGAGGGTTGTAGTAAGGGGATTACCTGTGGGTTCTGTTCTCTTTCCAGTTACTGCAGAAGTACAACACTTATATTGAGAGACTACTTTTGAAATACTTACAGATTAATTTTACAGGTTAAATTATTTATCCAGAACTTTTGAGAATATTATGAAATTATTCATTTGAGCCCCATGAACACCTGAGACTGACTCAGCACTCTATCTTGTCTTACTTCCAGTCATGTACATAATATACACAGATGCAAGAAGATTTATATTCATCTTACATTACAATATACAAGCCCTAAATTTGTAAGGGGGTGTGTATGTTATACATATATAATTTTAGAAAAGTCCCTGAGGGAGTATCTTTCTTGAAATATTCCACTATGGGAAGAGAATAATCTTATTCATTAATTGTCTTTGCAGTTCTGTTGTATTTTCCTTATTCCTGTCAATGATATATTGCTGATTTCATAGTCCTCATTCAAAGAAAATCTAATGAGACCTTTGAGGATACTCTCACTTTACAAAAGTTTTAATGCAGCCTTTCAGTACTTAATTACAATTTCATTTGTTTTTCTCCTCTTTATCACAGACCAAGAAACAGCCGTTTACTTGCCACAGGACTGTTGTGATCTATCAACCCAAATGTCATGATGTGGCATGTCATGACAAGGAAAGCCTTTTTGGACATCTCCATAGAACTTGGCTTTTTTTCCATGGCTACTTCTGACTGCTATTCTCTTTGTGATTCCTTGGACCTCACCCCAGGTGACTGGCTGCTTCCTGTCATCCTATGTTTATTAAATTATCAAAAGTATAAGATCCTATCTGAGAATCTTCTGAGGTGTAGTAACTGCCCTTGAACTTGAACTGCACTGTAATCCTACAAAATATCTGCCTTTCTGTATGTGATGGTCAGATGTGAGGGAAACTGCTCTCCCTGTGCTGTGTTTACCTTTGTCCATGGAATGGACAAATGATGGAGGTGGGAAGCTGGAAACCTTAAGCTCAATGTGCCATCTTTGAGGTACTGTGGTGTCTTGTGTAAATTAAATGATTGGGGGTTCCAACCCCAAAACAGAAAACCATCAGTAGAACAGCTCAGAAAAATGTGGGATATATCCCAGAGAAATCCTCAAGTTCTAACTGTAGTTTTGATGTTTATATTAACACAAACATCTGAATCATGTGCAGGCTTTTGATACAAATACTCCAAGATGCTTTGTGTGCATTCACAAAAGTGTAGACCTGCACATGAGCTTACCACATGGTGTACTCTGCAGCATAGCTTTTACTTCTGTGTGTATTGTCAGGATTCTTGATGAATTTGGCATTTTGATCACGTGTCATATTCCTGTAGCTATGGAGTTGGCTCACCTCAGAAAGCTCAACAGTCTTTTCACAGAATGTTCTCTAGTCACACTGGGAGCAGATGCACAAGGCCTGTGGAGAAGAGACATTATCCTTATAGTTCTGCCAGAAACACTAAAGTGACACTTGTTCTTTTTACAAATATGAGCTGAGTGCATTGTCATCAGAGGATTCAGCGATGGGCCAGAAATCAAAGATCAAACTTTTTAAAACATATACTGAAATAATTTATATCCAGAACCAAGAACTCAGAAAGTTTCAGTATAAAAATTATATTGTGATTTAAAAAAAATAGTGAAATGTTCTTCAATGGTCTGTAAAATATGATATAAGAAAGTAAAATAATTGTAGATAAATTAATTTTAAATTATTTCCAATAAGGGTACACAGCTCAGTATCTTTGCTTTCAACTATACTCATTTCCATTATGCCCTACTGCTGCTGAACAAAGCCCATGCCATCTACTGAAACCACTCAGGGCAGGGACCAGCAAAAGAAATCAATCAATAGAAGGGGCCTTTAGCTAAAGATCAGACAGGGTTGTAGTAGATCCCTGGGGGAAAATCCCCAGGGATTTTTCAAGCAGCTGCTAAGAAAATTTGTCTTCTGAGATGATGTTTACTACAGGTTTTATTGTGTCTTCCTTCACAACCTGTGTAGGCTTCAGAGATCACTTAAAGTAAATTCCAAATGAAATGTCTTTGTATATTTGTAATAGTTTTGCTCAGAAAAATGGTGAACTCTTGAGGTGATGAGACCATCACTGCAGTCAGGTGTACTTAAAATAACTTCAGTGGTGCAGATTTCTTTGAAAGAAATTTCAAACACAGTTGCTATAAAACAATGGCTTTTTATATAGCATCCACCATCAGATTTTCTTTTACACAATAACATTTCTACAGACTGATTTTATATACCGCTACATCTTCCTGTGTTTTATAAGCAAGGCTATTGAAATTCTACAACTCTTTTTCATTCCCCGTTCCCTTCATGAATGAATTCCTTTCCTAATATTTAATCCGTATATTTCTTGTGTGGAATACTTGTTTAGTGCACAAAGCTCTACATTTGAATTGGATTTGGAATGTGTTTCCCTGACTTGATAAATAAGAGTAGGTCAGAATGGACTAATAACTAGGCTACAAGTAGATGCCTGTGAATCACTTGGTAATAATCCTACTGTAATGACTCTTTTGAGTTTTAGCTCTTTCTGACATTTGGTCACAATAGACTGTAGCTAAAAATGTCAGCAGTTTAAAGCAAAGCCTTTTCATTAAATAGGTCTTGTGGAAAAAAGTTTAGGCTCCAGAAAGGTAGTTGTTGCAGCTCACCTGGAATACAAAATTGCCATTGTTATCACTGCTTCCTTTGCCATTGGAACATTTTATAATAGGAATAATATATTACTGTAGTCTTAAAATCTAGAAAATATACTGGGTTGTTCCTGATCTTACCTGAATACTTCCCTGCACAACTGGAGCCATGTCAAGTTGTCTTTCTATATATTATTGGCTGTATTTCTCAGACATTGCTTGTAGACATCTTTTGAATCCCACTTTTTTGTCCTTTTGTTGTCCTAATTCTATAGCAAGACTGTATCTTTTTTTGTAAATACAAATGAGAGTGAGAGAGGAAGGCAACAATATTTTCTGAAACTGAAGCACTGTTATTTAGGGCACCCAAATCCACAACCACTCTGTACCTGTGTACATCATTTTCTCTGAACTAGATTTTTATAGACACTTGCCTCAGTTTTTTTTTTTTTTTTTTTGCTTTTGAAATTAAGAATGTTCTTTTATGTATAATGGATCATACCATATACTCTGCACTAATTGTTTTTCACTTCTGTCCTGTTACTATATTTTTGTTACAGTGTGATAGGGCATGAAAAAGGTGAGGAAAGACTATTTAATGAAATACTATTGTGGGGCTGTATTTATGTTGTGTACATGTTCCTTCCATTCTTACTCAGAAAAATCAGAAGCTAACACAAGTGGGGCTTTTTCTGAATATATGGCACAGAGTCAGTCTCCTATGT
This sequence comes from Rhipidura dahli, assembly GCA_013399225.1. Classification (NCBI taxonomy): domain Eukaryota; kingdom Metazoa; phylum Chordata; class Aves; order Passeriformes; family Rhipiduridae; genus Rhipidura; species Rhipidura dahli. The sequence goes on along the minus strand of VXAC01006425.1, from coordinate 406,239 downwards.
GTGCACATTTGGACTCTGAGCCTTTCTGTAATTTATGTGCTTATTGCAACTTGTATTTTTCTTGCAGCATACCCATACTGAATGGTAAAAAAGTGAATTGTGGTTCTTTGTTTCTAGACCAATACTTGGAGAAAAAATAATATAAGGCAAGCTTAAAAACATGTTTTGCTAATGTCCATAAATTGAGAATAATACAAATTTTGGAAGGCCTTTTAATTTTATGATGAATGAAACAATTCCACTTTTTGTGATTTGTAATACTGTCCCCAGAGGAAAACAACCATACAAACTCATAAACAATTACTGGACAAGCCTGTGCTTTTGAATGCTGTGCCAACCTATCTCTAAATGGAATGGCCAGCACTGTTTTGTTATACAAATTACAAATGACTCAATATTTTATTTATGCCTTGCTTGTGGCATAAAAAGCTATAATTCTACTAGAAAAAAAAAATTGTATTCAGACTTATTTTAAGCACTCTTTCTACCCCTATCACTCCATTTCATACCTCATCATGGTCTTTGTGCTAGGTTTTGAGACAGTATTCGTTTCAAAGCATTTTGGGTACTCTTTTGGTTTTTTTTTCAAAGATACATATGGGATATATTAGAGATGCTTTATAGTAATTCAGTCCTTTTTCATGGAGTACATAAGAGCCAAAAGAGGTGACAGCATAATACAGGGGCAGAACAGGGATTAAACAGAAGATTCTTTCATAGTCTGTTTTAGTCACTAGTGAAAATGTCTGTTGGTAGAGCCTGATTTGTGGATCAGATGGTCACTGATTGGAATTTCCCCCCTTTCAAGTCAGATGTAAGAACATTACAAAGGAAGTGTAGCTTTGCTTCTTGCAAATGGGTTGAACATTAGTTACTGGATGATGGTGGAAAAGTTATTAGTTTCTGCTGTGCTATTATACTAATAAATATGTTTCTCATCTTCTGTTTGCCACTTTATGACATTACATTAACAGATGATAGTGCTGCAATCCAATAAATAAACATTTAAATATGTCTTTTTAAATGCTTATACAAGACTGTTCACAACAGTATCAGAACACCTTACAAAGGCTGTTTTATGTGAAGACAATTAAGCAGGTAATTATTTTCAGCTTTGTCAAAATAAACTGCAATTTGGAATCCGTGTGAGCTTATTAAAAACTCATCATATTTTGCATTTGAAGTTCTCTTTATTTGGCATTTTTTCCCTTACTTGTTGATGTTTGCAGCTAGTGCTGGGCTTGCCTCATCCAGTTCAAGACAAAACTCCCTTTAGAGTGAGATTGATGGACTGTTGAAACACATGCATTCATTTCTCTACAGGGTGCTTTAGACCATGCTTCTTCTGGCATGAAGAGCTATGTACTGCACCTGATGGTAGTCTGCTTATCCCACAGATGAAACTAGCTTAGTGAGTGCTTATCAAGATCAGGTTTTTGTTAGACTTTCATTTTATTTTGTCCTTTATCAGTCCTTATTCTCAAGTTCTATGAAGGTGTTATATTTTATGTATAAAGCATTTAAGCCAGGGTATTCAAGTCAGTACTGTTAAAATGGTGAAGGAGAAGGGCACCAGGCTTATTGTGAAAAGCCAGAAAATATAATTCTACTGAAAGTAGATAGTATTTACTAATGGGTGTCTTCATCTCCAGGTTACAGATGTGGGGAGAGCATGTTGTATTGCAGTACAGCACTTCAGTTCTGTGGCTGAAAACCAGACGGTGCAAACTAAAAGTAGCTACACATGTTGAGTTCTTCACTGATCTAACAAGATTTAGTAACCAAATATTAAACCAAATAGGCCTAAGGACATTGTTTCCCCTACTCCCACCCATTACACTCACTTTTACCATAATGAGGAGAAGAAAGGAGGTGGAATTAGACCTGAAATTTAAGGCCTAACATTTATCTCATAAAATGCTTTCTGAAAAGTTAAATAATGAGTAACTATTTTAGCTTTTATTTTGTTTTGGAAGGAGGCAAGGTTTTCTTTTCCTAGCACTTAAAAGAAGCAATGGCATAAATAATATCACTTCTTGCCTCCATAACCTCCATTTGTAAGACATTCTGAAAGACACATGGTATCCTTTACAAATTGAAGTGAGCTTTTGATTTGGGAAATGGAATACTGTCTCCTTTCCCTGTTTTGTAAAGTAGCAATCCAAAACAGGATTTTGATTGTAAGGATCAAGAATTTTTATGGGCTTCTGGAAATGACACATTTTTATTTGTACATAGTGAGCTAATTATCTCTGAGATAGAGATATTGCTGTGTGTTTTGTCCACTGGCTGTGAAAAAAAGGGGCTGCTTTATTCAGGTCATGGGCTCACTCCTTTCCTCTGGCATTATTTCATGCTCTAAGAAATTTATTAAACTTCCAGCTTAAGCTCCCTCCTATCACCACTAAAGCTCAGGTTGCTAGTTCCAGTCTCCTTATCTCCTTTCATTTGATATACAGGAAAAGGAGACATGGAGCCCCAGAGTAAAGGCTTGCTCACTGAGCTAGAGGGGCTCTAAGCCAGGTCAGGCAATAAGAGCAAGTGATGATGACTTGAGAGATTGTTTTCACTCTTCTGTCTGATCTTTTCTGTCTTCACAACTGGAGCCAAACGTGTCTGAATGTAATGCCAGTTGGGTGCAATACATTGAAATGTTCATAAACGTTTGTGTTATTGCATTTAATTTTAAATATGAGTCTACATTTCGAATGGTTACTGTTAAAGACAAGTGAATTTCAAAATGCATCCTCTGATCAGTTGAGGAAGGCGTGCAATTAATGTAGCATGTGTGTAGTAGCAGTGACAGGAACAAAATCAGAAAAGGTGCAGAAACTGTTAGGTATTCAGAACTTGTCAGTACTCAACAGTTTTCAACAATCAAAGAAATGCACTTTAATTATAAGCATAAATGAAAGAACCTTCAGTGTAGAATGAAGGCAATGCTGCATAACTAGTTGCTATGCTATGACAAGAAACCTCCCAGAATTCTGGGGGATTTTTTAATTGACAGCCTGTCTGTTGCTAAATGTTCCAAGTACACCAAATTGATTAATAGATATGTGATAACATACCACTGATCATATAACAATAGGTGATGTCAATATAGTGGTGCAGTGAGTAGTTAAAAAAAGCTACCATCTGTCAATTGCTTTATTTCAATTTTCTAGCTTTTATAATTCTGTTTGAGCCTCCTAGAGACACAGTAATTAATTTGGTTTTCTTCTGCTTTTTTCTCTTGTCAGACTGTTTTCTCTCATATCCTTCTAACTCCTGGTGTAACTGAATTTACCATGATTCTGCATCTTAACCATCCTCATTTGTACAGAGAATTAGCTGGTGTTGGAAAGAATTTTGGAAAAAAAGCAAAGCCTTTGAAATAAATAAATTGTTACATTCTTACTTAATGCTTCCTTAGTTATTCAGAAACAAGTTCTATCTGCAGATTAATCTTAAAAAATCAACAAAATCTTAAAAGATAAAATTTACATTATAGTGCTAAGATTGCTGAATTTTAAAGAATACACTGTAGATGCAGTTGTAAAACATTAAATTTTTTTAGAGTAAATGTATGTTCAGGATTCTTATTAAAGACTTTGGATTTTTTTAGAAGTGATGACCTTACCAGGATTGCAGTACAGCAATGAATTTAACTGGGGAAAAAATTTTCTTTACTACTTCAAAAATTACAGATTTTTCATATTGAAGTTCAATAATTCTGATTGTTGCTACTGTATGAGTAATCTAGTGCAGGGTAACAAACCTCTCAGTGAATTTTTTTGACTTCGCAAGAAAGGCCAAATGGGTCTTGTTTCTATGGAAGGATCTCAATGTTCCTACAAGTGAACAATTAGAATTTTCCTCCTTTAACTGTTTCCAAACTCCTTATAGAAAAGCTTTGAGTGCATTCAGTTTCACTTAGGCTTTTTCATTCTTATGCCACTTATGATCGTAGTCTACTAAACCTCACTCTTTGATTACATGGATCCCCTTGTAGAAAATCCTAAGATAACTTCCCTCTTGTTGGAAACCTATTTTATCTGCATTTCTGTTCCTTGTTCCTGCTGGCATTCACAATCAAAACGATGTCTGACAGAACCAGAAGTGGGCCTGCTTTGAGTACCACATACTTCCCACATAAGAAAAGAACTATTTTGACTTAGTTTTATGAATCAATTTCTAAAGATAATTTAGCTCTGTTTGGAAGCTTAAGGCTTTCAGAATATGGGAGATATCAAGCCAAAACTTCGGGTTTTACTATACCAAATTTAACTACCCAAGAAATCGCTTCTGTTATTACTGCTTGAATAGTTGTAAATGTCCTCTACACATCTGTGAAACAGACTGGAATATTTGTTTTGAAGAAAACATGGCAGTTTGCAATACAGGAACCTCGGAGTCAGGTCTCTGACCTTTCTTGCTCAAAGACATGATCTGCTTTGCACAACAGACCAGCATGCAGGTCTCTGCCATCCTTGATCCTAACTCCAGGAGACTTTCTGTCGGGTGCCACAGGGACCAGGCTGCTGCTGGGTGGTACATTCAGCACAGGAGGAGTCTCACAAGCTGGGATGCAATTCCCTGCCCCTGGCAGGAGGAAAGGCCAGCCAAGGGGCAGCAGCTGGGGTCAGCCAAGAGTCAGCATTGCCAGGCGCATGTACTGGAGATTTATTGGCATCTTGCTTCTTACAGAAACTGCTGTACTTAACAGCAGGTCTATTTTACCATGAGATTTGACTAAGATCATGAAAGGCTTTCTGTCCATTGGCTGAAGTACTTCAGATTTCCTTTTCCATGTTAAGATCATGGACTCACTTTTCTTATCTGCATGGTCCTCTGCAGTTATGGAACATTAGTTCCGGTTCTTGAAAAAGAACATCTTCTTTACCATCTCTATTTTTTTCCATCCCATAGTCCAAGGAAAATTTGAACCTTAGCTTTAAAGCACAAAGTGGTAAAGCAGATGAGCTAAGTAGTGGTTTTTCTTCAAAGGAAGAAGAATTATTAGACTTTGTACTATGTGGCATTATTAGTGGACTAAATATTTTTGAAGGAAGTATATTGTATCTGGGAAACAAACTTCCTGAACACAGCAATGTCAGATTCATCTAATCTAGCCTTGGGGTGCCATCACTTAAACACATAAAAGTCCAAGCGCTGAAAATATCTCTGTGAATAAAAGTGATTATGTCGCTGCTGGAATCTTTACTTAGTTGCACAAAATCTTTTAGCCACATATGAACAGCCATAGCAGTTACGTAGCATATTTTACTGATAAACACTTTTGTTCATAGATACTCTGTCAAGATTCACTAGTTCTGTGAAAATAATTTTTGCGTGATGAAGCAACACCATAGGTCTATATTTGGGAAGCATGGCATGTGTGATTGTACTGAGTGGTTTACATTTTAGTGCAGAGGGGTCAGTGAAGATGCAGCTAGTGTCTTTGACAAGAAAAGGCTGAACTGATGGAGAAGCAAGGTCTCAGAACTCTAAATTGTTGTGGGAGAAAGTCCTACACCTGTATTCAGAAGCTTCTCTGAATTTGTAGGTGTTTGACTTGATAGGAAATGCCAGTATTAAATTGCTTGGGTCTAACAGTCTTGTTTTGCAGACAAGACTGTAAGTTGACCACACAGGTTGCCCACTGGCCTGCAGCAAGAAATGACAAATAATGTGACCTGAGGACTTCAAAGAAAGTGTCTGATTCTAGGATGGCAGTAAAATGTCCATCTCCTGGCTTCATCACTTAGTGTCACTGGACCAGCTAATGATCTTGAGTATGTTTCAAACCTTTCAGAATACTTCATAAACTTAGTCTAAATCCAGAATACAGCAAATTGTATTTTCATATGCACTGAGATTAATTTTCTTAGGTGTGTATAATGATAAGCATTAGATTTGTATAATGAAATAGACCTTTAACTATTTTTGATTTTGTTTTCATGTTCTCAGTATCCTGCATTTTAAGACCAAATTCTAGGACTAAGAAATAAATTATCAATACATTTTTCTGAAAAAAAAAAATGGGCATTTATTTGAATAAAAAATTATGGTGAGTTGAGATAGGCTTCCTTTTTGGAGATGATATACATGTTTTTCTAGGTCCTTTTTATCTTTGCCGAAATCTGCAAAATTTTTATTATTTCCTTCTGTGTTTCAGTACAAAGTTTTCTTCAATAAACTTCTTTATTTTGAGTTTCTTTTTTCTAGAAAGCCATTTAAGTTTGAGAAGGAAAGTTAAATGAAGTGCTCTGAAATCATGGAAACAAAGTGCTACATTTGGATTGAGTTACTGTCGACTGTAATGAGATTTCGGTTCAGTATCCTATTCAAGACAGAGGCAGTATTTGAAAAATGGACTTTCCTGGCATGTGAATACTATTTCTCATTGAATAGTAGTTATGAGATCAGAGACTATTTAATATTCTTTGTTTATTGTGCAGTTTAATGAAACAGCCTGAACTAGAAAGTTCTGAATGCAAAGTGATTTTGTTTGGTTCTGAAGACTTGTAGGTAGGGTACTTCTAAGCACTAGTTTACAAAAGAAATAAGAGTGTTCAGTGGAATTGCTCCTTATTTTCATTTTGATATCAAAGTGTCTAAACAAGTATATACACATACACAAACATATATACACCTGCATATGTGCTTGTAAACCCACATATAAGAAAAACTACTTACTTTATATGCATAAGGGATTTATATCTAGCACAACTGACATATATTCTGCATTTTGTTTTCTGCTAAATGGACCCATGGTATCCATTCTTGATTAATTCTGTTGAGATTATGATCAAAAAGAGAATTACTAGAAATTAATTTTCATAGAAAAACAGTGAAGAAATACACATACAGAATAAATTGGTACATGGCTTTTTCCTTAGCCCTTATTGAGCAGCCTGAGAAAAAAAGTGATATGAAATAAAACATTCCTATGTATCCATTTCACACCATTTGCTGTTTTGCACTTTGTACCTCTTAAATGTGAAAACATAGAACAGATGTCTTATGAATTATGTATTTTTCACAACAGAAGACCATTGTCACATGTATTTTGATACTGAATAATTCATAGATAATCTGCTACATCTGCAGAGGGACTTACCCACTTCTTATTGTAAGAGACACTCAGATAATTACATGGCAATGAGCACTTGTAGTCCAGAAAGCCAATTGTGTCCTGGGCTGCATCCAAAGCAGAGTGCCCAGCAGGGTTAAAGAGGGTATTGTACCCCTCTGCTCTGCTCTGGTGAGAGCCCACCTGGAGTGCTGCATCCAGTTCTGGGGGCTCAGCACAGGAAAGACATGGAACTGTTGGAGTGAATCCAGAGGAAGCCACCCAGGTGATGGGAGGGATGAAGCAACTCTCCTATGACGACAGACTGAGAGTTGGGATCGTTCAGCCTGGAGAAGAGGAGGCTCCAAGGAGACTTTATGGCAGCATTCCAGTACCTAAGGGGCACCTGAGAGACAGTTGGAGAGGGACTTAAGGGCATTTAATGATAGGACAAGGGGTAATGGCTTTGAACTGAAAGAGAGTAGGTTTAGATTAGATAATAGGAAGAAATCCTTTACTGTGAGAGTGGTGAGACACTGGAAAGCATTCCCAGAGAAGCTGTGGATGCACCACCCCTGGAAGTGGTAGGATGGGGCCCTCAGCAACCTGAAGTAGTGTCCTTGCCCATACCAGAAAGGTTGGAAGTAGATAATCATTAAGGTCCACTCCAACCCAAACAGTTCTATGTTTCTGTGACCCCATAAACAAACAAAAAAATACCAACCCAAAACCATGAGTAGTTGATTTTTACTTGCCCCTGAGGTATTTTAGGCATCAGGCCTACTAAGGATTTTGCTGTCAGAAGTTTCTGAGATGAATAAATCTCTCAAACAAAAACTTGAGGCATTTCTTGTGCTAGCTGCTAGCATAGGGAATTTTCATAAGCTTTTTTTTAAAGAAGCACATTTTTGGGGAAATATAGTGTGGTGAAACTTATGTCAAACTCTTGAGCTTAAAGAATAAACATTGTATATACCACCATTTCTGGGTGTAATATGCTCAATAGATATCAAAATAAGGTTAGAAGAGCATTTCTATCAGTAGTTTGGAATAAAGCCTGGTAGAATGCTTGGAATGTATTTGAAATTATATTTGTCAAGCAAAGGATAAATTGAAAGTGTCAGTACATTCCATTGGGAATGAGAGAAGAAACCTCCACTGTAAAATGGAATGTAATTTAAAAAATCAGAATTTTGTAGTTCATTAGCAATTAGATGTTACTATGTTGATAAATATTTTATACAGAATTTAATGTGTGTCTGAAAAATTATCAAATAGAATATTATAAATTAATGGCATCTTCAGATGATCAAAAATGAATGTCACCTGAAATGAAGAACTCACTTAAATGATCTTGTGAGCATTTAATTTACCACATTGGCAATCTTTTCTTATTCTAAGTAAAACGGAACAGTTGAATTCTCTAGACATTTGACACATTTAAACTCTTTTTTACTTAGTAATGGGGACAGTTGATGTTGTGCTCAGGCATGCAGTAACTTAATTATAAGACATGGAATTTTAAAAAAAGCAAATGCAGGCAGGTAAGACTTGTTTCCTTCAGTATTTTTCTCTAAGTATTTTGGAAAAAATTAGACACACAAAAAAGTTGAATGCCAGGAATTAAATAAAAATAAAATAAATTTTCTGCAGAATGCAACTTGGAATGAAAAGTGTACAGCAATGAAACATCAGAATACTTAACTAATTTATAGTGTGCATTGCTTTTTCTAATAGAAGAACAAACATAGAAAAGATGTTAAAGCAAGGTATTAACTCAAGATGCATATTAATTTTCAGACAGAGACTAGCATCTATATTAAAGGCAATTTATTTTCATTACATCAAGAATTTCATTGCATACAATTTTTGGTTCTGAAATGGGACAAAAAATTCCTTACAGATAGGAGAAACAAATCATTAATTTTCCAGAACTTTTGAAAATTTGGAAGAATTCATTAAAATTTTGATATGTAAGAAAATCAAAAAGGTTTTGAAATAAAAATGGTTAATATTCTGAAAAAATGGGTACAGTAGTTTAATATATTAAAATATGCCTCTATTGTTTTTTTTTTTCTCTTTCAAACCAACCTTTACATCCTATCTGATTTTCAATACCAAGTGTGCCAGTACCATTCTCCAAACATCTCCTATTGCCCTTTTAGATTGAAAAGTAAAACCTTCTGAATTCTAACAGTAATTTGCCAAGGTAGATACTACATTGAATAAAGACACAGCTTCATTAAAACTTTTAAGACCTAATTGCAAATATCAGTAGGAAAAACCATCTACATAAACAGAATTCTGGTGTTTTGTGTCTTGCAGAGACTGTTGTTTACAGTACTCCTGTTTTAACGAGAAAGACTTGAACCAGAGGGAAGATCTCTTTAAGAGTCAATCAAGCTCATATAAAAGAAATTGATGAGCAACTGCTGGCATAATGAGGTTGTTGATATTCAGGGATCACAATTGCTTATATATTTCCAATATATTTTTCTCCATTTTCCAAGTCTGATCAGAAGCTGAGAAAGAAGAGGATGTAGAGAGGATAAATGAAACAAATCCACTTAAGACTATAGAATATTTGTGGGACAAATCTAAATCCTTTAGCATTAATGTGTTGGGATTTGTATTATCCCTGACAACTGTAGTTGGATAAAAGCCAAATCAAACTAAAATTAAGTTGAATGTTTCAAGGATAAAATTAGCTTCTATATACATTGTAGAAAGCAGTTGCCAAAACAATGAATACAAGTGCAGAACAGATACGAAATTTGACAAATCAAACAATAAGGTGATAAAAAGTAGTTGGGATGTGTATTAAAGACCTTAGTTTTAAATCTGCTGAAGAAACCCTGAAAATATTTTTTAAGAGAAAAAAAACAAGCAAAATGAAAGTTATTACACCAAGGAGATGGGCTAAAGTCAAAAATCTCTCAAATTTTGACTGAATACTCAAGAATTCAGTATTCTGCACAATGATCCAGTAAAAACCCTACACTTTTTTTCCTGAAAACCTCTAGGCACTTTATTTTAATAAGCAAAAATATTTATGATCCTGACTGACTGCTGTTAATTACTTCATTATGGCTGAGCCAGAAATTATCTATGTCACACTGAAGGCCATTTTTATTTTTTGACAATTTTCTATGCCAAATTCCCCATCTTTTTCTTAGTCTGATGGTTAGAGGTGTATCCTACAAATTGAAAAATTGTATGTCTTCTACAGCTTTAAAATGTTTAAAATCCTGCTTCTGAGGTTTGTAAATAATGAGGTCTCTACACCATGGTGGAAGGGGAAAAAAATCCCATCTTTCCTGTTGCACATATGCAAATGTGGTACCAAGGATCCAAAATTCATTAGGAAAAAGTGTTTTTTCTTAATGTATAAATGAACTTTGATGTATTACAGTTTTGCCTATTACTTCTTGCCTGTTACTGAGCACCACAGAGAATACCCTACCCTTGTCTTCTTTACTGCCACCTGTCAGATATGGTTAAGATCCCCCTGGAACCTTCTCTTCTCCAGGCTGAACAGTCTCATCTTACTCAGCCTCTCTTCATATGACAGATGCTTCTATCCCTTAAACATCTTCATAGCTCTTCTGGTAAATTCATGTTTTTCTTTTAAGTGGAGCCCAGAATGGGCCTCAGATGCACCTCAGTGGTGTTGAGTAGTGGGAAGAATCACATCCCTCGACCCAGGGATGAAACCTCTGGGATGCACTTGCCCTTCTTTATCACAAGGGCACATTGCTGGCTCAAATTCATCTTGTCCAACAGGACTTCCAATGTTCTTTCTGCAAAATGGAATTTCACCTGAGTGGGAGATTCAAATCCTTAAGTGTTTCAAAACTTGTCATGACTAAATTCTATATACTTTGTAAGTGCATTATGAAGCCCCTTTCCTCTTCACTTTCAAATATTTTATTAAAATGATGCTTATTGTAATGGAGAATGCCTCTACTGAGATATAAAACTAAATATCATCTCCAAGTTTTTTACAAAATTGACCATTTCCCTGAAAAATAATGTCTTTTACATTAATCTGAATTCTTAATGCATTCATGGTTCTCTTATTCATAGTAAGTACATTCCAGCTTTTCCTTTCTTTCAGGAGTAAAAGTTGAAAGATAGCAAATAAGGAGAGTACTTGAATTCCTAACATAAATTATATATCTGGACTTATAAATGGTTATTTTTGCAGTACTAAATAGATACTTAATATCTTAAATATTATTATATGTAATGAGATAAATACTTAATAGAATTAAATTAATAACATACAACAAAACATAGTAATTTCAAAGTAATAAAAAATTTTCACGATCTCAAATGGAAATGTGTAATTTTATTTTAATATTTTAGTGTACAATAATTGGTTACTACTAATCCTGATTTGATTATCAAGAACTTGTAAGGAATACAAGTTGTAATTATAGCTCCAGATGGGGAAATGAAATTCCCTTAATTTTCTGTTTTGTTGGCAATAAATAGCTGAACAGATATTAAATAAATGCTTCATTTATGCTGAGGCCAAAGCTTAAATCTAGCTATCTACAAATAGTTTTGTTTGAAAATATTTCTTGCTGTGTGTTAATATATATTTCTTTTCAAAAATGATAAAACCCAGTGACATTCTGCCAATAGATTCATAAATATAAAGTTAGAAAAATGTTGTTTCTGTTTAGTGCAGATGTTCTCCCTGTGCAGTACCTGTAGCACTGCATCTGGCAATTTTGGTAGTCTGGAGTGAGATGTAAATGCTGCATTTGTAGGGACTATAATGTGAAAAAACCTGTAGTATGGTTTTCTAGGGACTAGAAAGAGAAGTGCTTTGTTTGTTCTGTATTTATTCTGTTTGTTCTTATTTTCAAATAAGAGGAAGGATTATCAGACTGTTACAGGTTTTCCTGCTGATTTTGCAGCTTTCTGAAAAGAATACTTATATTCTATTTAATTTTATACCACTGTGGTGGTTTTGTCTGGGTTAGAGTTAATTTTCTTCACTGTGGCTGGTATGGGGCCATGTTTTGGATTTGTGATGAACATAGATCATATAGAAATTTTTTCTTTTATTGCTGAGCAGTGTTTACACACTTTTCTGCTTTTTCATACCACCACACTGGCAAGGAGGCTTTAGGTGCATGGGTATTTGAGAAGAGAGGCAGCTGGGACAGCTGACCCCAACTGCCCAAAGAGATATTCCAGATCACATGGCATCAAGTTTAGTGTATAAAGGAGGAAGAAGGAGTATTTGGAGTAATGGCATTTTGTGCTGTCTTCCCAAGACACCAATATTCATGATGCATGCCTGGAGATGGCTAAACACCTGTCTGCCCATGGGAAGCAGTGAATGAATTCCTTTGCTTGCCTGTGTGGCTTTTGCTTTCCCTATCAAGCTGCTTTTATCTCAGCCAACAAGTTTTCTAGCTTTTAACTTTCTGATTCTCTCCTTGATTCCACTGGTGGGGGAGTGAGTGAGAGACTGCCTGGTGCTTGGTTGCTGGCTGGGATTAAATCACAGCTAGCACACAGAGAGTTCCCTCTCTGGTGCAGTGCAGCCTACTGTCTCTAAGGTTCTTCCTCAAAAGCAGAAATTGATGATGAGGTAGGAGCATGGGCTTTCAGCCATAGGATCCTAAGGGGTACTCCTGGCTGATACTGGAAGAAGAATGCTAGTAGAGGAAGCACATAAAAAGAGCATGGTTTGCTCTTTGGGTACGTGTCCCAACTCCAGCTAGAGGCAGGACAAAGTATGGGGTGGGGGAAGGGGAAGAGAGGGAAGAGATAAAAATCACAGAATTGTAGAATCATGGAATAGTTTGGGTTGGAAGGGACCTTTAAAGACTATCTAGTCCAACTCCTACCAGATAAGCAGGGACATCTTCCACTAGATCATGTTGCTCAGATCCCTATCCAACCTGACCTTGACATCTTCCACCTCTCTGGGCAATGTGTTCAAGTGTTTTACCACCCTCACTGTGAAAAATCTTCTTCCTTATATCTTATCTAAACTTATCCTTTTTTAGTTTAAAACCATTACCCCTTATCAACAGGCCCTGCTAAAATGTTTGTTCCCATCTTACTTCTGACCCCCTTAGGCACCCAAAGGCTAAGGTTTCCCCATAACCTTTCTGCTCCAGGCTGAACAACTTAATTTTTCTCAGCCTATTCTCACAGGAGAGGTACTCCAGTCCCCTGGATCATCTTTGCACCATCCCCACCAAGCTTGCTCCAGCAAGTCCATGTGTTTCCTATGCTGGGGAACCCTGAAATGTTATTTGAGGAGCTTGAAAAGAGGAACAATATTATGTAATTTCTGAAAAGCTAGGAGTATTTAGGGTGGGGTTTTTTTCCCAGTTGATTATATTTTTCTTTTGTTTTGCTTTTTCTAAAAAAAAAAAATTAAAATCAATTTGATCAAGGTTCTAGATCATATAAACTTCAGGTATCGACTTTATACACACTGTTAATATAGAATATGCATAGAACTCACAGACTGTGATTTGAATACAAGTATATTTGATGAAATCACAAACTGTTTTCAGAAAATCAGATCAGTCCTCAGAAAGAAAAACAATGATTATTTTTTCTTCTTAAACAAGTAGGATTTTGTTTATTATTAGCAAATGTGCCATAATTTTTATATTTCTTCAGGAGATGAATATTACGTCAAAATGAATGTGACCACTTATTATCTATCTGTAGGATAGATTGCAAAAAGTTTTATTTTCTAATTTAGAATGCAGGTACTAGTTGAAATTTCAAAATGACTTCTGATACAAATTCCGAGACAACAATGTGAATACTTTAACAGCAGCTTTCAAACACATAGATTAAATAATTAATCTGTTTCTGCCAGTCATTCCCTTCTTGTTGTTTCTGATTGGGTTTTTGGCATTCAGAACAGAAAGTTGCTCCAGTGTTTTGTGATAAATGAGATAATATGGGTGTGAATTCTATCAAGAAGCAGTATACACATAATATCCAGTAAAGTGTCAAAGTTGGTACCATTAATTTGGAAGTTTAGGAAAGGAAGTCTTTTCACAACCTGAATAAGAAAAAAGGCCATAGGAAAGAATAGTGAAAAAACTCTTACAGAACCATCAGATTTTTTTTTTTAATTATAGCGATGCTACTTACTCAGATGATGTCTCTAAAATGGAAATGAATTTCTAAAGGTACTTTCTGAACTTCAAAAGACGAAATGCAGCCAGTTTGCATGTTCCTAAACAGATGAAATACAAATATCTCATCATCTCCTTTCCTCAGTTTTCAGATTATTGTTTCTAGGTTTTTGGCAATTTGCCATTGTAATGAGAATGCTGGAGCTTGGCCGTGTGCCATGAAATTGCAATAGAATATATTGTAATTGCTTTTATGGGAATAGTGATCAAGATGAAAAATATACTTTGAATCTACTAAGCTGGGGCAACATTAATTTCTTTCTGCACCTTTCTTGTCTGTTTTTCCTTCTAGCTCATTTTTGGGGCAAGAAACTAATTTGTCATCTAGACAGAACTGTTTTCTAACAACATGCTCCATGCAATGAGGTGAGGCATTGTAGCTCTGAAACCAGATTTCAGTTGTATCCTTTGGACACTATTTGTTGCATTATGCTTTCTTCCAACACCTTCAGAATTCTGTCCACATGCTATAATATAAATAAATCAGATGGAAATATGCTGATTTACAGATTTTCATTTTTCTGGGGCATTTAAAGAGTTCTAGCTGTGAAAAATGAGTGAAACAGTTAGAGGTTCCTATTCTACATTAGTATGTGTTATAGGAGTCCATAAACCATTTCCTCTGGAAGAGCACTTGGACCATGACCACCAGATACACCCAGATACAAAATTAGATAAATGTTAGGTTTAGCTAAAACCAGGTCATGATGTCAGCTGGAAGACAATAAAATTACTGTAGTAAATCTTATTTGTTTTTCTTACATTTTAGACAGACTTTGACATCTTGTCCCATACTCTGGTTTTGTTTTAAATGGAAGTGTAGGTTAGCAATCAAATAATTTTCCAGGAAATGCACTGCCCAGTGGTACCATTACTCATAAAAACCTAAGGCAAAACCCCCATTGGCCTCAAGGCTTATCCAGCCTGCAGAAAATAAGATCTTGGAAGGGGAAAAACAGACTACCAGACTACCAGAACAGCAGCATGCCCGTGCCCATAGGAGGTGGAGGTTAGCCAGAGCACAGATTCAAGCCCTTCCCAGTTTTCTAGCGTGGGAGGACGAGAGACAGCAAACACTGAAATGAGATTCACATTGAATATGAGGAACACCTGTTTTGTTATGAGACAGTCAGACAGATGAAGAAGTTGCCCAGAATGGTTATGCAATCACCTTCTTTGCAGGTTTTTGAGACCTGGCAGGATAAAGCCCTGGGCATTCTGATCTCATAGCTGACCCCATTTGAAGTAAGAGGCTGGATTAGAGACCTTCTGAGCCCTCTTCCCAAGTGGCTTATCCTGTGATACTAAGATCCTATAATAAGTAATTTCTAAAGCAGGAAAGCATTCACAGGAAGCCTCCTCTATTAAAAAAAAAAAAAAAAAAGAAAAAAATTCTTAAAGTTTATAAATTCTTGAAAGATTTTCTAAAGTTATACTACACAAACATGGATTTTGATATTATACGAGACTGTATTTTTTCTACATTTAGAAATCTCTGCCCTTATCTCAACAGGAAGTCTCATAATAGAACAATTAATTTAGAAATGCTGAAATTCAAAAAATCCTGGTTTTGCATGCTAATTAGACCCTCAGTAATATATCCCAAATAATGGATTTTTTTTTTTGTGGGAAAGAAATCTTGTTTTATTTTTTCCTGACTGTAATAGTTCATCTTTTTAACGCTAACTTTGCCTCCAAACCTTGCCATGCTTATATCCCCAGAACATCGTGGGTATGGATAGAAAACCACTAGCATTACTTGTTTCTCCTAAGTTCAAAGACTGTTTGTTATGATATTTTGAAATGCAAAGATTCAGTTTCAAGGTTTCTGCTTGATTATTTTAATAAAATTTAAGGACACAATTCATTAATCAGTCACATACTAGACAATGTGTAGTTTTATATCTGGCATTTGCTACCACACACCTCAAAAGCAAGTAATTTTTTTTTTTGCTTTTGGTATTCTTGAAAGCACCTTTCTAACTGAGGGGAATTCCAGTTCTCCGGGAGGGAGAAATTTTGTAGTTGAAGGAACAAAACAGAGTTGGCAGGAACGAATAATTAAAAAAACCCTCTCTCCTAATTAGATAGTGTATATTGTCTTCTTAACTTTGTAGAAATTTAAAATTCAGTTTGTGTAGTGTAGGCTAAACAAGGTTTGGTTGCATAAACAGAGTAAATGTTACAGCCTGCTACCTCCAGAACATTGGCTGCAAGCCCTGTGGTAAACTCGCTCAGATACAGGTCTGACTGTGAGAAGATAGGAAAAAAATTACAGGTAATCTTCTTTTTGTTTTCTACATAACATAAGAACACCTGTGCTGGATCAGATCAGTAATTCTACTTTAGACAGTGGTCAGTAGTAAGAATAGAGTGTAAGAGACAGGGAAATTCTAAAATATACTGCCTTTTTTATTTGCATTATTGTTTCCTGGCAATAACTGGGGCAGAGCATTCCTGTCTCAAATGGTTGCTTCTATCTAGATCACTGCATTTAGCAACAGGCAATTAACCTATCCTTTTGAACACAGTTACAGTTTTGCAAAAAGTTACTGTGGCAATAAACTATTCTTTGTTAAATCTGAAAAAAATTATACCATTAAGATCTAGCAATATTTACTTTAAATCTGGGCCCGCAAGTTTAAGTAAACTGTTCCTCTCCTAATAAGTAACTTGTGCAATGGTGAAACGTGTAAAAAATGCTGTTTCATCACCTCTGATAATTTCTAGTGAGATCCCAGTCCTAAACTGAGTTGTTTCATAGCATCAGAAGCAAAAATCTCTGCCTGTTGTGTTTTATTTAGTGGACAGAGTACCTTTTTCAGTTACCTTGCCTATTTTCAGCTCATTATGAAAGAATTAAGATTCTTTTGTTATTCCTGAGAGCAAGAAGACAGCATTAGTTATGTGGTGTGGTAGTGCATGGTGCACTGCCCTTGGAGCAGCCACTTACCCCTGTAGAGCACATCCTGCCTTGAGCACGGTCGGAGAGGTGCTGGATACCCAGTATGTTCATGTGGCCCACTAAACTTCACATAGCTCTAGTAGCTGCTACTCAAAACCAGTCCTAGCACTGGTCTGTCATCTAGATTTACATGCACCTGGTTAAGGTCAGACATCCCCTTGTTTTTTACTTAACCTCAGCAGTACCTCATGGAACAAAAAGGAAAAAAAAATCAGCCTTCTTGTATGTCACTTTGATATCTAGTGACAAAAGATGATCTGTAAGAGCTTGACATTATAGCTATTATTGCATTAAATTACTGTCATAACAACCTCCTTATTGGATACACAACATGGGTTTTTGCTGTTCTGTAGCAAACATTTCTTCTGAGTGTGTAATTACAGAATGGTTATCTCAGTTCAACTCATATCTAATTATGTAAATAAGCATATATGCCCTCAAACTGCTTTTTGCATACTGTTCTGACCTAGAAATCATGCCTTTACTTGCTCATATTCGTGTCTTAGAGGTGTTGGCCCAAGCCTTCTTTACATTAAAGTTTATAAATAAAGAACACATAGAAGTCTTATTATTTTTAAGCCCATTTTTATGTTCTCTCAAACATGAATTATGGGCAAATCAAAAGCGATCAAGATGGCAAGGTTATGAATGCTACAGTGCTGAAGCTTGTTTTGTTTCTGTACTGGAATTCAAAGATACATCCTGGAATTTTATGAAAACTGACACATAACAAAGGACACACTCGAATATTTTTTTTTTGTTTGGTGGGTAAGAAGTTTGCATGTTGAGACAAAAGTTTTTGCTTGCATGAGAACATTTTTTCATCCAAAACTCATACCAAATCAGACTGTTGCTGTTGGTCATTCTCTCCACAGACCACTAACTATGTTGTCTTTCTTTCTGTGTGTTTCAGTTTCTGATTTTTTTTTCCTGTTGAATTTTTAGCAAGTCTAATCATCCCTCTTGCTTTTGTCTCTGCTTTCACTTTTTTCTAGCCCTCACAGATAAAGATTCCCCAGCAATGCTTTTTCAAAAATTGTTTCTGAGAAACAGGTGACCTCAGTGGAATAGAAAATATTAGCCAAGTGTTTCAACCAATTCTTAATATTGGGTATTAAACAGCTATGTGGTCTGCCTGGGTGATTAAGAATATCGAGCATAGTTCTGGTGTTTAATGATTTAATTAATTTTAATTATTAAAGCCCATTCTGTGATTTGGAATCAAATATTCACATAAGCCTTAACTACTTAAGACAGCAGAAAGCAATAACTTACAACACTCCCAAAAGTCACTCTGCTTCCCTGAATCGCAGACTCACAGTTGAGAAAGTACCTCTTGAGACCATCTAGTTGAACACTGTCCTCAAAGGATGATTAACTACAACAGGTTGTTCATGGCTGTGTCTCATTGCATTTTTAATACCTCCAAGGGTAGAGACTCAACAAATTCTCTGGGCAACCTGTTCAAGTGCTCAGCTGTACCCACAGCTGAAAAAAAAGGTCTTGTTTCTTGCTTATGTTTAGATCAAATTTCTTATATTCTATTTTGTGCCCATTTCCTCTTGTCCTCTCACTGGGTAGCACTGAGAAAAGTCTATTTACTTTATTGATACCCATAGGATAAACAAGGTTAAGACCCCCCAAGGCCTTTTATTCTCCAAGCTGAACAGTTCCAGCTCTTTCAGACTTTCCTGATATGACAGATCCCTTAATTATCTTCCTGGACCTTTTTTTGGACTAATTCCAGTGAATCTGTATCTTTTCTGTACTGGAAAGCCCAGAAAAGGACCCAGAACTCCAGATGTGTCTCACCAGTGTTGAGGAGAGGGGAATCTCACGCCCTGAGCTGATGATGTTCTTCCTAAGGCTACCCAGGATGCCACTGGACTTCTTTGCCACAAGGGTACATTGCTGGCACAGGTTCAACTTGTCTGCCAGAATGCCCAGACCCTTCTCTGCAGAACAGCTTTTCAGTCTGTTGGTCCCCATCCTTTGTTGACACTTGTGGTTGTTCCTCCTCTGGACTTTTTGTTTCATTTTTCAGAATCTCATTGATATTGCTGGATTTTGAACTTTGAAGGATGTCAGACTGTTTCTGCAGCCTATTAATGATATACATTATTAGCTGTGAAAAATCCCCTTAAGTGGCTGGCTGAAAACAAAAAGAGTGATCAGAAACCTTTGCCAAGAATAAAACAAAATGCCTGAAAAAAAAAGGCAGAGGAGGAGTACTAGTGTCCTCAAAATCAGTGAGATTCCAAATCCTCCATAAGTTTTTCAAGTTTTTCATTTGAGCAACAGTACAGTTGTTCACGGGAAAGAATCAAATTAGAAACCATAAATTTTACCAGGGGATACTCAGTGAAGACTGACAAATATGTTTTATAGTCTCTTGAAAAGTCACACTGATATTGTCATATTACAGTTTATAGTTTACTAAATCAGATTCTTTTGCCTGTACTCAGCTTAGATAATAGTTGCTCCACAAACTGGCAAGAAAATGAGTTCAAAACAAAGCAGTTAAAGAAACTTCTTATAAGTCAGTTAATCTGTTCAAAAATTTTAACCATAGTCTATGGTTTGGATGGAGGACAGGCTTGTCACAAGTAAATTATCTCTTTCTTATCTGCCACATGGGACACCTGTGTACTGTAGCATGTGAATCCTTGCTGAAATGAAAAGGCTGAACGTAGTGTGCAACGTCACCCCCCCAGTTCTATCCAAGCAAATGGCAAATATGAACTTCTTCCTACTTCTCTGGAGACATACTGTGGCTTGGTTAATCCAAAAATCTTTGGTGTTTTATCCAACTCTGTGTGGCCTTGAAATTCCTGCTGTTGTCCTCAAGCAGACAAGACACAACATATTTGTTATCTAAGTCTCATAGTTTTGGATATAGGTTTGTAAAATGACTGGGGATTTTCTCTTGGTTCTGGTTCAAAAATTTAGGTGTTTCTTGAAGATTAATAATTTTTTTTCCTTAGTCACAATTCCCCACACAAATATTTTGCAGAATTCCTTCAGAATTCCACGCAGAACTGATTTGTGATGACTGTTATGGAAAATGACATTCCTGTATAAGCAGATCTATTTATTTCCATACTCTCACCTTTTTTTCTTTAATCTGTAAAATTTCTAGATGCCTCAGGGGTTGAATGATATAGTAGGTGATCTTTCTCAGTTATTTTCAATATCTGCACATGACACATTGTTTATGATGCTTTCACTGTATTTAGAAGGTCATAAACTATCAAAAGCCACAATGAAACTTGGTTGTAAAAATAATGCATGACAGAACAAAACTTTTAGAGGATACTCAGTTATAAATTAGATAAATAGGTGAGATTTATGACATACTTGTATTTGGCATTGATTTTATTTTAAATTTTCATACCCTCAGAAAACTCTTACGACAGGAACAGCTTTCCTTGAGTTTTATGAATTCTAAAGCACAATCAGGAAGAAATTCTTTTAATATTGCTCAGTTTTAACAAAGAGATATAGCCATTCCAAATCAAATAATTTAAAAAATGGAAATGTTCATGTAAAATTAATGGCATAGATGTAAACAAGAATTACATCAGGCACTTTTTAGCCATTAACAGATGTGATAGAATACAGTACAGGATTGTAAATATTCTTCACCCAAGGAAGACTTCATGGCCCGTATTTTTGGGCCAGAAAATAAAGAGGTTGTCTTAGTTGTCACAAATAAAATATAGGTAAAGTATTTTATGATCCAAGCATTGTTCCTTGAAGAAAAGGACTTCCTCATGCCAGCTGGAGCAATTCAAAATCCAAAGACTAAGTAAAATACATCCTGGATGGATCTAATGATCAACTACTTACAGGTTGGTTTACTTTTATTTTTAATGAATTAAAATCCAGTGAAAACCGACACAGTTTGGATGACAAGGTAGGATCTGAGCCTGGAAATCACAGGTGCCTTTTGTAAGAATTAGAGGCTGAACTAAGTTTTTAAATTTTTTATATGTAAAGTTTTCTATGAAAACTACCATGCAATTTTAGTGTATCTTGATAAATACAGAAACATTTTCATTTGGCTTCGATATATAGACATGCAAGCTGATGGTATTTCTGTGGCAGTTTTTTCTTGTTTGTTTTGGTATTTTTTGTTTTGTTTTGGGGTTTTTTTTGGTGTTTTTTTCTTCTTTTTTTCTTGTTTGTTTTGTTTGCTTTTGTTTTTGTTTTGGTGTTTATTATTATTGTTGTTGTTGTTGATAAAAACCAAGATGTTTAGTGAAAATAAAATCACATATGTTAGAGAATGCTGAGGTCCATGATCTGCATTCTTAAGACTGGGAAAAATAGTCCTTTTTACTTTAATATGAAAAATGAGACATTCCTTTTTTCATTAAAAGCTTGTATAACAAATATGGTACAAACCTTTTTTTTTAATAAGAAAGACCACATAGAGATTTTAGCCTAATCTTTTACATATTTAAAAAAAAAAATATGAGCAGAGAAACCCAAGTGGAAATGAAAATTGCAATGCTAACACCTAGTTTACTGGCTTACTTTGAAAGTCATTTGACTTACAAGGTGTAGTCACCCAATTACTTTAAAGAATTTGTGGGAAATTTTTACTTTTTAAAGAAATTATAATGGTCTCTTACTCAATGCCAAGCATAAGTTCCTCCTCAAAACACAAAAGCAGGCTGGGCAAAGACTGCTGTTAGTAATTTTTTGTGTGTAAAGATCTGGCTGTATGAATGAAGCAGGAAAGAGCAGAGAAACTGAGAAAAGGTGGCCATCCATCACAGTCTGCAGCCTGGAAAGGCACTGGGATCATAGCTCTGCCAAGGACTCCAGTAACACCCATTCAAAACAGAGAAAAGGGAACTGTAAGATGAGGAGTATCCTTCAGGTTTTCCAAATAGTATGTCCAAAGAAACAAGACTTGGAACATTTTCTGTAAATAAAAAGCATGATCTAAACCTAGTATTGGTTCCCCTGTCCATCTGGAATAACACTCAGATCTCTATCATTACCTAGCGACATGCTTCCAGAGAGACAGCACTAGTGATAAATGTGATGGGGAAGGAGAATATAACAATAAAGTTCTGAAACATGGTCCACATCTTTAGGCTGGGATGTTTTAGAACACAGTTGTTTGGAATGAACCACTGGTCTAAGTCAGTATTGCAAACCACAGATATTTGAAAGAGTAAATCAACACACAGCAGCACGTTTCAGCTGTGTCCTCTCAAGGACTACAGAAATGTAAAGATTAACAAGTACATACCTCATTGCTAGTATTCTGTTTTGCCTGTTTCCTAGATAAGACACACTGATTATAGACATAAAAGTTAATTGCTTTTATTGGAACAGGATGTTTTTTTCCATAGTATGTAGTCTTTGCTTAAACTTTACTTTTCAAACAATGGGACATAGAGGGGAAGACATATGAGGAGCAGCTGAGGTCACTTGGTGACCAGTGATAGGACCCGAGGAAACAGCATGCAGCTTTGTCAGGGAATGTTTAGGTTGGATATTAGAATAAAGTTCTTCTCCCAGAGGGTGGCTGGGCACTGGAACAGGCTCCCCAGGGGAGTGGTCGTGACACCAATCCTGACAGAGCTCAAGAAGTGTTTGGACAGTGCTCTCAGGCACAGGGTGTGATTCAGGCACAGGGTGTCCTGTGCATAGGCTGGAGTTGAACTCAGTGATTTCTGTGGGACCCTTCTAAGTCAGCATATTCTATGATCCTATGGTGATAATTATTGTTATTATTATAATAACAGTGAGGTTTAGATATATGACAATCAGAAATAGTATCAGTTATCCTGGTCAGCTCCCATCCTCCAAGGCCTAATTAATTTTTTTACTAGAAGAGCAAACCATTTGCATGACAGAAGTAGGATTTAACCTAAAAAGAGAATTTTCAGATCAGTTAACCAGACTCTGGAGATTTTCTTCAGGCTAATTAACTGAGATCCAGAATAGCTTTGCTCTTTGATTTTAAAAGGATTTCTGTCTACTTTCTCTGCATATAAGGAACAAACAGCTACTGCATGTGCAGGGCATAAAAGTGATTAACTGAATCATTAGTATATAGCTTCTAAATAATGCCTTAATCTATTGAAGAAGAGATTGAGAAGTATATCAATATGCTACAATATTAGGTGGGCAGTATTAGTATCATATACAGAAGTCTGACCTTTCTCAAGGCCTCTATGAAACAATTGAAACACTAAATGGAAGGAATACATGTACAGAGATCAAGAGACCGATACATTACTTTTGACTTATTGCTCTATTCTCTTTTATTCTTTTGGATATTTTACTAATGATTTTATCTTTTTAACAATCAAACAGCTATTATTTTGTTCCTTTAGGTGGAATTTTAACAAAGTTTTCTGTAATCAGCTGAAGATAATAATTTTAACTGGCTACAGAGAAAGAATAATAATAGCTGTAAAAACTGAAGATAACATTCCTTCAGGTCATATGGTAGCAGCTTGTGGTCTGGTGTTCAAGGTCCCATATGCAGCTTCAGCTGAAAAATCCTAAATTTTCTGAACTGCAAGACTAAATAATTTCATTATTTTATTGCTGTTAACTTGACTTCCTTTCCTTTTTTTATATGGCTTTTTAGGTAATGTTTTTTCTATAGTTTCACTGAATTTTGGTGGGTTTTTTCCTAGCACAGGTCATCTTTTATAGCTCTATTGCTATTGGAACATTGTTCTTACTGTGATGGCTGCACTCCTAATAGATGAATCTTTCTTCTTTCCAATTACGTGAAAGCTCAAACTAGAGACAGGTACAGAAGCATCTACAGAATCATTATTCTCAGGTTATGGTTGTTTTAGACAAAGAAAATAATCATGCTTTGATTTAGAGTGATTTGACTTGGAGGGAAGCTCCAGAGCACACCTGTGTTTCTCTACTATTACACTGAAAATTGATAGGCAAGAGAAAACTCGTAGTTAAAAGTATGCTCACAACCATCCCACCCTCTAATAAATTCACTAGAACAGAATGAAGTTCCTTGTGTGTTTCACTTGCAGGTTCATTTACATATAAAATAATTGACTTATTAAAAAGTGTTGTTCATCACAAGACAGTGTCAAATAATCCTGTGGTTTTGATTGCATAAAATACCACTTGTCTTGTTTGCTGCACATCAGCTTCATTCACTTAGAAGGGAAGAACTCAGGTTGAAAAAAAGAGTAACATACATACCAGTGAGTGCTGTAATAAATTTAGACTAATGCTGGTGACAGTGGCCTTGGGAAACATATTCACATTTTCAGGATTGATGTCTTCATTACTTTCAACCTGTACAATACAACAGCTATATAAAATTTTCTCTTCAAGTTCTTCCAATTATTGGTATGTCAGTTGTACCTTTTCAATTTTTAAAATGAAGTTCATAAGCATTCGTATTCTTCCTAATAAAAATTTACATCTCTCATGACCAGCTAAAATAGTTACCTGCTTTCATTAACTCATAGACTCTGGGGTTGACATAAAGGGATAGTTTTTACATTTTCATTTTTCAAAATGCTTCTTAGTGGATTTTTGCAGCTTGCTTGACATTTTTCTGTATTCTGTGGTGGAACATGTATATATATATATATGCTTCAGAATTGACCAAGATATTCAGCAAATGTTTAACTCTATTTAGCTATTTCTGTGCTAAAACTAAAATAATGTCTCCCTAGTGCAAAGCACATTACATTCTGAAGAGTATGTGT
Source organism: Rhipidura dahli (assembly GCA_013399225.1). Lineage (NCBI taxonomy): Eukaryota > Metazoa > Chordata > Aves > Passeriformes > Rhipiduridae > Rhipidura > Rhipidura dahli. Next base: position 381,303 of record VXAC01006425.1, on the reverse strand, counting down.
GTTTGATGTCTTCCTTTCAAGGAAAAGCAACAGAGCATAACCTGAAGCATTATGACTAAAATATTTGTTTGGCAGAAGCATCAGTTCATCTTGCCTTATATCAATATCACAGAACTTTATGCATTTGAAGTACAAGAAATTAATTTGTTCCCCACCCAGAGTGCATTTTTAAAACGTCTGATGTTATAGAAAAAAAGCATCAGTCAAAGAAAAAAAATAGCTATAAAGATCTAATACACTTCCAGAACGACTGAGTTATGACACTACAGCTTCCACAGACATTACACATTTTTGCACAGTGTGGTGCAAAACCTGAAATCCTTTGAAATTATGAAGATCTATTCAGACAGATCAGTATCAAGCAGATAGGCTAAAATGGAATAGAAAAGAAATAGAAAAGATCAGAAGAGAATACGGCACAATTTATTTTTTAGGATCCCTCTTATATTCGGAGTGCCTTGAAGTGCTTTACAAAGTAATGAATTAACTACTTGCAGCAAAGCAACCAACCATTATGGAAGGAGAAGTTGTTATGTGCCAGCATTTCAGACAAGTCCCAGAAAGCCTCCTGAGTTTCAAGCCTAGTTATTGGGCTGTATTGTTTGTATCCAGGAGTAAATGTGCTTCAAAAGTTGCAGGTGTAAATAAATAATAAAAAAAACCCAGCAACCTTATATTACTTTTAAGAACTGAGTTTTTTAAATGTTGAATTTACAAATTTATGGAAGTGCAAGCTTATCCTTGGAACTCAGTACTTTAACTAACATGGGGATTTTTGCAGGTGTTTTTTTTTTTCTTTGTTTGTATACTTGTATTTTCTTTGTTTAAGAAAAGGTGGAGGAAAACTATAATTAAGATAGAGGCCCATTGTGGATGCTTTTGTGATGTGGAAGGGATGTATCATACAAAGGAAGGGTCAAGTCTTAAAATTCAAGTTGAAATAATCAAAGGCTAAGAAAGAACTGAAGGAGGGGAAGAAGCTCCAATACTTCACCTCCTCCTGTTTTCATTCCAAAATTATGCTCCAAGGATGACGGACAAGTTTGAAAAACATTTATCAATCACAGAAGATACTAAAATCTTTGTTCAGAGTTTGATTGATATGCTTATCTACATTAAGTCTGTACAGGGAATGAGTATAATAATTTCTCTAGTTCATCCAGTTAGGAAACAAGAAATGGCTCAGGCTTTGATAAAGCTTTTTTAAAAAATAAATGCTGTTATTTTCTTTTACAAGAAATCTTGAATTGGATTTTCTCAGTACCTCAAACAAACAAATTAAAAGCATGAAAGAGAAGATAACAAAAGTAGAAGAAGTTGTTGCAGTCATTCAAACCTGAAACCTGTCTTGCTCTTAAAAAAAAAAAAAGCAATTTTCAATGGTGCTTTCTGAACAGGGAGCTAAATAAAGCACAAAGCCTGATTTTGAGAGTCATGTAAATGCTGTGACATTGCAGGAATGGTAAAATCTATCAAAAGAATGTTTTTAAAATTAGAAAAGCATGAAAGTACAATATGCAGAGTTTAACAGACCTTAAAATACTCATTCAAAATACCTCTCCTAGTGACATTTCACTATATCTATGCACAGTAAGTTTTAGATACTCACTAGAGTGACTCTTCAAAGAGATAAGACCATATAGCAACCAACAGACAAAGAGGTTCTACTTTTTGAAGTGTTACCATTTGATATGCCTACTTAAGAATTGTTCAGGGAGGTGTGCACATATTCCTTGTTAGATACTCAATCCTCACAGTGTAAAGGCAAATGATTACTCTATGTGGTCCAACATGTAAAATTGTTCATGCAGTTTTGTTCTACAGTGGTTGATGTCATCCCAGAAGTGTCACAAAATTTGGTATCTCTATAGATTGAAGTATGCAAAGGAAAATGATGTAAATTCATATGAACGTAAAAGTGCACGCCTTTTAATTCTTCAGAAACTTAGTCAGAAGTTAAAAAGTGGTTTACACATATGTTCTCACTTAGTTCTCAAGAGAATCCATTTATGCTTAACTGCCCTATGCTTTAGAACAATACAGAGTAATATTTTAAAATGGATGTTTTGGACTTCTTCCAGAAAGCACAGAAATAAGACCACAGTGACACTTGAGGGAGACCATAGAGGAAAGATGCTCAGTTATTATGAAATTATAGCTCAGCACAAGCCTCTGAGATCATCCCTTGCACTTGAATTGTGACTTTTGCCACCAAGCTGTGTTAGGGGAAGCACCATTTTCTTCCACTGAAAAATCAAAGAAAAACCTCTGGTTCTCAGAACAAAAGGAGTAGAAAAGCTTCCTCCCCAGCATCCGTTTCACCTTTCAGGGTACAAGCAGGCCAAATAAACTCTTTTTGGGTGGTGTCCTAGCTGGGCATGTCCAACTTCTTCCTTCAGCCTGATGCATCCAGGCAATAAAAAAGCTGGGAAAAGTGAACTGGAACATGGACTGTGGACCCAGAATTCAACTTCCAGCTGACTCTGGCTGCCACTGGGGCTGCAGCACTGACGGCTCTGCTGACACCTCCAGGGAAATACCTTTTCATGTCAGCTAGGGAGAACAAGTTGGTGTGCAAGAACTTAGTGATACAGATTAGGAATCTATTGAAAAGATTCAGTTGCTATTATTGTGATGCTGTAGGACTATTCTTTAAGTAAAATATCTTGCGTTATGCCCAAAGTAAAAGCTTCTTAAACATCCTGGTAGATCAAGCTTCATAACTTCTTTCAATTTTTCCCTTCAAACATCATTAATTTTAAGACATTTTATTATCCAGTTTTATAAAGTCTCAAGGAAGATGTAAAAAATATTTCTGAGTTTTTGGGTTTTATCTCCTGAATGATGGAAAGGAACAATGAAAAAAATGGTGGACACCTCTGCATGGGTTACAGAACAGCAATCAGCCAACCTGGAGTTTTAACTTGATTTTGCTGCTATTAAAATACGTAAAAAAATGGGATTGATTTTCAGTTACGCGTAGAACCTTAAAAATGAATGTTGAAGCAACAAGAATTTACATTTGGAGAAAAAAGTCTTAGTCCTGTCATTATGGAAGATGGAAGATTCCTGCTGAACTAACTACTTGTTGTCTAAACCAGCCTCTAGATTTTAATAGGAATTATATAATGGTCAATGACCACACTAGCAAAGAAAGTGTTCTTTTAGAAAATGTCATAATTATTCAGCTGATTTGTATAGGATCAAATTTAATTTCAATAGATTGGAATTTTCTTTTATCTTTTCAAATTACTTCCATGAGGGCTGTCTAAAATGAAAAGAGACAAATATATACTTCTCCAATACATTTTCCTAGTGCTAGTGATATTCCTACTGTACAGTATTTCTGTAATTTTCTATTTTTATTAATTTATTTTATTATTTTTAATTTTTCTGTTTAAGCTGCAAAGTAATAAATAACTTTTCCCTTTGTTTTTAATTGGCAGTATTGTTCAGAAAGACACATGAATATCTAATTGTTTTGATGTTTTACAAGAGTGAACAGGGATTTTTTATCACTAATTGCAATGTTTCCCTTTCTTTCTATTTTAACTGCCTTGAACCTCTGATTGCTGAATAATTTCATATTTTCATCTACAATATGGATGCTTAACTATTGTAAAAAGGCTGAATACACCTAACAAATAAACAATAGCATCATCACAACCTACCCCAAACATAGTTTTCACACCAGCAATTTTCCTTAAAGCAGATGGTAAGCTATTCCAAGAGCTTGGTGAAGGAACAGCTTCATTACACTGACTAGCTGCACTCTGATTATCGAGTAAATTGCCCAAGAAAGAAGAGATTTGGAGAATTCTGTACAGGTTTAGAGCTGTATGTACAAGAGCTTTTAATAGTATCAGTTATTACATTAATTGAATAGTAATGATGACTGCTGGGTGCATTTTCTGAAGAATAATAAATGATGGAAACACTTAATGATCTGAGGTAAATATAAGGCAATTTAATACCAACTGGTCATTAATTCCTTAAGAAATGCAGAAATATAACATGCTTGTGACTTTCCCAACATAAACACAGTGATTTGATAGAATTACAGATATTTCCCCTCCTTCTCTTTCATAATTTCTTCTACATGTACATGACCCTATGCACTTTAACTTGACTGGTCATATCTATGTCCCCTACTACTAGTCATACAGAAAGGTGCTTGTGTTTTTTTGGCATGTCTTTCTAGAATTAACATATATGCTTTATTGTCATGTTCCCACAGTCTAAGTGAAGAAGTATTTGTCTCATAAATTTATGATGATTTATAGAAAACATTTACATTCATAAATAATGGTTTATTGTTATTATGGTTTACAATTGTCCCGTTAATCATGTAGTTTTTTTTGGACTAGAATGATTATTTAATTGTTTTTGTACAGCTGAAAAGGAACATCATGTTCTTCTTGTATCAGTTAGAAATTACTCAGGGTTGACCTTGTTTTTTAACATAAAGGGCACGGAAAAGTCTTTTTGTTTTAATAACTGGAATATAAAATTATAAAATAATTTTACAGTAACAGAAAATTAACTAGCAGATAGGTTTTCTATTTTTACAGAACTTGATAGTGTTAAATGATATTCTAAGTAGTCTAGAATAATTAAATAAAATTTTAAGGAAAGGGTGTTATTATATACTATTTTATACATGTAGTACAACTCCATTGCTTAGTAATGCCAAGGTTGAGGGTTTGATGCCTGTATGGGCCATTCACTTAAGTGTTGGACTTGATGATCCTTGTGGGTTCCTTCCAGAATATTCTATGATTCTGTAACTATATGCCCATCTTTCATCATGGAGAAATTAAATCCTGTAGTGAAATTGGTACATTCTTAAAATGAAGCAACTCTATCATGTGGGGAAATATGACAAAATGAAGACTAAATTAAAGGAAGAAATTTCGTGTTATGAAATGTTGCCCTGTGACTGCAAAATAGAAATAAATTTTTTTTTTTAAAAAAAAAGACATGATGAAAATGGGCCATATTCTTAATGACTTCAGTAAGTCACAGAACTATATCTACTTACACATATATGAATAAATTATTCAAAGGAACTTAATTAAATTAAAGAGAGAAATTATATACTGTTCTAAAAATGAAATAACGAAGGATTCATGAAGAATTCATTAAAATGAAACATGAAATGAAGTGTAATTCTGTTCTGTGTCAGAAACAGAGGAGGATATATTGTATACCATATATTTTATCTAATACTGGGACCTTACCACATAACTGAAAACAATTTATAAGACAGGGATCCATACCAGATGGGAAGCAGGAGTCTGCAGAACATATCATCAATGAAAATAGAAGTAAAATATACAGTTTACATTCTCTGAATCATGCTCATTTTCCGCTTCAGATATGGATGAGTGTCCACAAATGAATTTTTCGGGGTTTTTATTGCCTTCCCTGTTCTCAACATAAACAATACAGAGGAAATGCAGGACACCTCCACGTTTATAATCTTTTTCAAAACGGAACAATCTCCCATGAATTACTCTTTTGCCAATATAGATGTGCTGGTAGTAAATTGAGAAGAGTTGAAAAATGCAGCATACTGTACATCTCTGCATGGATATAAGTGGGCGCATAAATGGAGTAATCTTCTTCTGGAAGAAGGCAATAACAGATAACTTCTATTACTTATGTTGCTCCTGAGAAAAGTGGAGGTATATGATACCTCTTATTTAAGAATAGAAGAAAAGTGACAGTCTACACCTGTGTAATATGAATTCTACTGATATAGTCATCTATGTCCTTTTATCTTCTTGCCAGTGCAAAAGATTTGGAAGAAATAAAAAATACCCAAAACTTGTGTTCGTAGCTTTACATATATTCCCATATTTTTCTCCACAAGCCAAGAGAGAGAGTCAAAGCAGAATTAAAGTGCTGTCAGTTTAGAATGGGATTCTTTCTTTAATATTTTAATACTGCTGTTTTCATATTCTATATTTTTGTTTCTTGTCTGACAGTACCCAGATCATATCAAGAAGAAAGTAACATGAAGCTTATTCTATAGTAGTAAAAACTTTTGTTGTTGTAAGAGAAACGTGAATGAGGTGCTTTTAATTAGAAATTCTGTCTTATAAGGGATTATGAAATAAGAGTAATTTATATGCTAAATAGCTGAATGCTATACTTGAATTTATAGAATATCCATTACATATAGTGTAAGATTTTAATTATTTGAATGTAATATATTGAATGTTGAGGGTCAACTCCATCTCTGAGATCACAGAATTTTAGAATGGTTTGGGTTGGAAGGGGCCTTAAAGATCATCTAGTCCCAACCCCTCCTGCCATGGGCAGGAATACCACCCACTAAACCATGTTGCTCAAAATGCCATCCAACCTGGCCTTGACTACTTCCAGGGCAGTATTCCAGGGAATATAACGTCTTTTGGCAACTTGTGCCAGTGCCTCACTAGCCTCTGAGTAAAGAATTTCTTGCTCATATCTAATCTAAACCTGCCCTCTTTCTATTATTTGTTAATATTCCAACAGCACACTATTTGCTATTTAGTACTCTGCAGTCCACTAAAACTGTCTTGTAGTCTTGTGCCTGCTTGGCAGGTGGGATGCTGAGAATTTCCAAGCTGATTGCATTGCACCATAACAGGCACGAGGTGGGTGTGCTGCAGAAGTGGTTGAGGGAGGGATTATGTGGTGATTCTGCTTTCCTCTCCTCTCCTCCTCCCCTTCAAATGTTGTGCACACAACTTGGATGAACCTCCCAAGACAGACCACAAGATTTCAAGTTGCTCATTTTTCTTACTGGCCCTCTTGAAGGTTTGTTCCAGTTTTGCTAAGAAGCCAGATCACCCAGCATGCTGCCAGGTCCCACCATTCCAGGTTCTGAGCGTCAAGAGTATCCCTAGGAAAGCTCTAAAAAGATCCCACAGTTGAAAAACTATTGTTTAATCTTGCCCTTGTCCTTCATATTTACCCAGGCAACAAAACTTCAACAGGCACTTACATATTTACCAAAAAATTTTTTTTTGTTTCTTCCTTTTTTAAGCTCAGAATTTCTGTATTTTTGTCTGAGCTGAAGAATCTTTTTCCCTCAAATAGTTTAGGATTCACAGGTTAAGCAACCTTATGCCTGCTTCTTCTCAACTCTAGCAGGTGTACTCAAATTCTGCTCAAGAGACATTAAGAGCACTTCAATTACGTCCCAAGAACAAGCAACATGACCACTTTCATTGAAAAACACACTGCCAGATCCTCATGTTTTATGATGATGATGGACTAGGAATTTCTCCAGACATAGGGTGTACTTCAGCCTGATGATTTCAAAGTGGTATTTTCCAGAATGTCTCCCAACCACACTAATCTTTGACTTCAAGGGTACATGGCAAGACTCACCATGGGTGCAAACTGGGAAATTATGATGAGATTACCATTTTTCCAAATGGTTGATTGAAGGATGTCAGTCTAAGGTGAGGCTTCTGTCTCTGAACCCAAACAAAAATTTGTACCTAGCTCAGGGACACAGATAGGACAATTATAAATAGAAAAAATTACAAGGTTTCAAAAATCACCTTTTTTTTTTTTCTTTTTGCTGATTGCTTTAGGTATCAGGTCACAAATCTATCTCTCAGAAAAAAAACTTAGATGTATTACTTATGATTCTGAAAGGGACTCAAACAACAGATTGTAATAAATCTTTTTTAGGTCTTGCTCACCATCTAAAACTCTGAAATATAAAAGCAGGAGTGTCCCTCTGCCCTCTATAAATTAATTTAATTTTGTTTCTGCTCTGACACAAAGAGATCAAAAGAAGTGTTTCCTTTTTTAGTTAATAAATTATTTCTTTCTTCAAGGAATGCCTCTATGATCTTGATTAAAGGGGGAAATAAGAAATGAACTGTTTTCTTTTCAGTTTAGTACTAGCAGGATACATTTAAACCTCTGACTACAGGTGACATATTGCATGCAAAAAAGCAGGAAAAAAAATCATGTGTTTTATTTTACCAGGAAGAAAGATAAGACTGTTGGATGATGGATTGTATAAAAAATTTCTACCAGACTATTTCCTCCAACTGTCTTTTGGATCACTGAGCTAAATGAAAAAATACCTTATTTCTTGATGTTTACTAATTCTTTAAAGGGTAAAAGAAATTTGCTTTTCCTTTCTTTCTGCAAAATTTGAAAACCCTTAATCCCAACCAAACATTTGTTCTTTCTCTCCACAGAAATGCCACATTTTTGACTCCTGACATTCTTTTCAGAGAGATCAATAAGAAACATTAAGATACACAGCTCATTGGCAAAAAGTGTTTATTGTGATGGGTAAATAAACCAATTTATTATGGAAGTTGGGGGTTTTTACAATAAATGTCAGACTTCATGTCCAAATATTTTTCTGTTGAGCTGTTTTGAGACTGGTATCTAACCACTATTATCAATATCAAATATCCTAACAGTAGTGGAAATGACAAATATAATTTCCTAACTGATATAGTTTCAATATGTTTAATTCAATCACCTCTTTTTCTTTTCTTCTGAAGGAATCAATATTTTTTTCTTCCTTGGAGACAGACAGTAATCTGCTGGTTTTTGGGTCAGCTCATGATGACATGGAATTGGACAGATACCAACTTCAGATCAAGCCAGTAACTTCCTCCCCTGAATTACCCTTACTAGAAGCAGTATTTAAAGAGCTTATGGATTTCAGTTCAAGTGTCTGAAGGTCTTTAAAGGGAAATGGGAGATGTGAAAAGAAATTATGTTTGTGTCATACATTCATGAAATTCGTAGGGAAACACATTTAATGTAAATTAGACACTTTCTCTTGAACTATTTACAAAAGTGTAGTTTCCCCAACAATTTCTCAAAGTGTTTCATAATTTCTCTGATCTCATGCTTACATAAGTGTACCTTAACATCTGAATGCTTTTAGGAGACAACATCAGAAAAGTGGATATTTTATGAACCTGTGGCATAAAATTTTTTCAGAACAAATACTTAGAAAACTTTTTGAAGTCCATATCACCTCATTGATTTCTCAAGGAAGAAGCATGACAGAGCAGACAAATGGAAAGAAAGCCCATGGGATTCATCTTAGCATGATGCCCTGAGTTGTGTCTTAGCAGTGAAGAAATTACATCTGCATCTGTTCCTTCAGAGATTCTGGCCCATGAGGCCTTTACTGTAATGTCAGGAGATCACAGTGACTCACTAAGATTAGCATGTTCATTAGTCACACCACTGAGCATAGTAACTGATTACTCAATATCCTAAATAAACTTTCTAGAGCATTACAACAAAACTCAACATAAAGTCATAGAAGTTAACTCAATGAAAACTCATTGCAAAGATAAAAGGAATATTTTAACTCCAGTCTTTGTATAACTCCCCTTTCCACCTTTTTCTTTAAATCAGGATATGATTCCTTCTCTGCTTAAGTGAAACCAATTATTCTTTTCAGTCTTTCAGTTTCTTCAGATGTGTTGAAAAAGAGAAAAGAAAAATCCCCCAAAAAATTTAAATCTGAAAATGACATCTCTTCAACCATTTGATATCTTGTAATATTGTCATTAACTTGTCTGCCAGAAGCTTTTTAACTGAAAACTGGTCCTACTCATTATATTTTTACTTTTCATCAAGATGAAGACCCAAAGCACTAACATACATAACTTTTCCCATACATATGGGATATACAGGACAATGCAAATTTTAATTATATTTTAAAAAACCAGACACTAACAACCCCCAACTGTTAGTTGAGTAAATATTTTAAATGGTGGTCAGAGAAAGGGACATGGGGAAAATTTCTCTGAATTTAGCTTCCCATCACTATTTTTTAGAAAGCATTATTAGCTATTCATTGAAGAGTTTGGTTGCTTTCACAAGATGTTCAGTACATAACTTTGTAGGCTAAATGTTAAGCAATCTAAGTCTGGTGGAATGGAGGAAATTTCAGCTGCAAATACAAGGGCAGCTACAATAGAGACAGATCCCAAATATCTCAAAGCAGTTGCTGCAGTGCACTTCAGAATCAGATTTCCTTTTCTTTCTCTGCTAGATTAATAAGAAAAACGTACAGCAGCCAAGAACTTTAATGCTCTTCATTAGAAGTGCACTTCCTAAGAGCACAGTCAACATGTGCCATTTTATCATAGAAGGGGAAAGTATTTGATGCTACCCAAAATCATGGAGTTTATGCAAGCAGGTGGCCCAACAGCCTTGCCTTTTCCTTTGAAACACTGAAAATAAAGTCAGGTTTTGTAATTTTCTAGCACTTCAAGTTGTTCTTATGCTGTTTTCTGTTTGTTTACTTACATTTGACTCCAAAGGAGAGGTTAGGCATGCTTATTCTGCTTACTGCTCACAGAAAGAACACATGGGAGCAAGTAGCCAAGAGACATTTTGCAATTTTGGATTGTATCAATTTCAATCAGTATTTTTCCATAAAGCAAGATTGCTGAATAAACAAAAGTATCATCTTGGAAACAGAGATTTGCAGAATGAAGTGCAGGTTATTTTCCTGCAAGTGAGAAATTGCACTGTTAAAAACTGGTTTTCCTAGTAGAAATGTTGGGATAGTCAAAATGCCCCAGTAAATCTCTCTGTTTCTAAGAAGGGCTTCCCCTTTATGCATCAAAAAAAAATAAAGCTCAAGGCTTTTATGTCCTGGATATTTTATTTGCTGAGGTGAAGTAAAGGTTGTGATGTGAGACTTTCATGTATTTGGTTTATCTCAAATAAAATAGATTCACCTGTGAGATACATCTGGTGTATATTACAATCTAATATGTAACAGTTTAAACTGTAAGAGAATAACCAAGATCTGGACTAAGGAAGAGAAGGATTTGCTGACTACTACTTACTGCATGATGTGCTGTAAGAAACAGATATTAGAGCATATCTACACACTTGAACACCTCGTGACAGCTGTCAGGATAAATGTATGTTCAGCATCTAAAGCTGTCACAGCTGGTTTCAGAACAAATATATGAGAGCTACCTGCAGGGTGGTCCATTCCCTGCATGTTTGTAAAGACCTGGGGTTTAACTGAGCTAGTAAGCATGAACGGGAAATTTCAAACGCCGTAAAAGGCGTAACAGAATGTGCATTTCTTAAGAAATGTAATGCAGCAGGAACACTTTGAAAACCTCTCCCTTCTGTCTGCACAGATAAGAGAAAACACACTGTGTGTGGATGGTTTGTCATATCCTTATGCAGTCACTCCTTCTAAGTGTATGACAGACAGAGATGTGCGTATCGTGACCTGTGTTAATGCATGAATTCAGCTTCTTTAGATTAGCATTTAATGCCTTCCCAAAGGCTAGGCATGTGCACTGCTTTGTGTATTACTTGGAATAAGTCCCCTCAAAGTTGGGATTTGCAGCACCTAGTCCTGATGATCAGGCAGCTGCAGGTCGGAACTGAAGTGAGGGCAGGGGCAGCCCTGGCTGGGAGAAGGACAGGACTCAAGAGCCTGTGACTCCCACTGCCCTTGTCGGTTTTGGGCTTGATATGGAGAGTATTCCTGGGAGAAATAGCAATGCATAGAGACTCAGTGGCAGGTTTTCCAAGCTGAGACTTTTTTATGTGATTAATAAACTCTGATTAGAATATTCACCTGATATTGTTATAGATGTCTGCAAAATCTGAGTTAATAATTTCAACATTCCTTATAATCCACTGAAAGGAAGAGAGAGATACTTCAGTATACAATTGGTCTGTCATTTTAGACTAGGTGAGTAGTATTCTAGTTACACATTTTATTCTTTATCCCTGCATATGCAGTAAATTGCCTGCATGACAACCCAGTAAAGGGCTGTCCTTACAAGGACAGATACAGGGAATTCTGATTCTGTTGTCAGCCTCATGGAGATGTCAGTCTCTGTTGATACATAATAGCCAATATCCTGTGCATGAGCAATAAGAACAGTGAAATGCTTCTGAATAGAAAATATACACTCAAGTCACCATTTGGCTACCTGTTAGCTTACAAATTATTCATGTGTATGATATTCAGTAATTCACAAAATACAGGCCATCCTAGCTAAGATACCACTAGAGGAAGAGGTACTCCTGGTACCAAGTCCCCAGTTTGAAAGCCTGGAAAGAGAGTCTTTAATTCATAGGCCACAGGATATTTCACTGCTTTGATTGTCTAGTTAGGTTGGTTACTGTGGAAGGAGGAGGTAAACCCAGTGAGTAAAGACAATATTCAAGAGATGTATTAGAGCCAAACAATTGCCTTCTGAATGATAACAACAAAAAAAAATTAAATACAGAAAACCAAAATGCATAATATAGGAAAATAAAAGGAAAAGGTGAAAGTGCTTTAAATGAGGGCTTTCAGTGTTCTCAGAGAAAAAGGCTCATGATTTTTTAGAAACATGTTTTGCTCTTGGATTAAGATAATTTAATATAATATTCATAACAAAAGTTTTCATCCATTTCTCAGCTGAAAATTCTCTGGATTATCAGAAAAATTACTTCTTTAGTGCTGAACTCCTTGTACACCCCACAAATGCTTGCCATATAAGATCTAAACAGGGACATTTTATATCAAATATGTAAAAACATATTAATTGTAGGTCCATTCCTGCCGTGATATTGAGCAGGACTTTACATTACTTGTTTCTCTTTGCAGAGAGTGAAGATATAAAATGATTCAGTGATTTTCTATACCTTAACACCTTTGCCACAATATTATCCAAAGCTGATGGTACTTTTCTCTCCCTTACAGGAACTTAGTATTGCGTATCTTCAGAAAATAATTCCTGGCCACATTCACTCCATGGTATGACCAGAGTAAGTTAGCTGAAAGATTCAATATTTAACTCAGTGTAAAAAATCCCAGTTAGACCTTAGCAAGCTCTATTGTTGTGACAATATCTTTACATTGCTCAGTTATATTGATAACACAAGCATGCAAAAAAAAATTAAAAAAAAATTTAAAAAAACAACTTGCCATATGAATTTATTTGTAATTATCATTGAGTAAAAATGCATTTTCTAGCTGAAAAATGAATATACTTATTTTCTATCCCATAAAATTTCAAAATTATGCATTAATTACCCTTTTTTGGTTATGACCATAATTAATGCCTTAATAATAATAATCACAACAATAATAACAAACAAAAATATTGGCCTCATTCAGTACAAGGCACTATTAATTTTTTGCCACTGAAATCCTACACAAGGAAAAGGGTTGATACGGAGTAAAACATTGCAATTTACTAATTGATGTTCTGCAGTTTTCTCCAAATGCAAAACCCACATGACCCCTAGAATCTTCCAATATGAAACACTGTTTGTGAAGTGGTTAAAAATTAGATGCAAATAGAAAGTTTAATCCATGTATGTAATGATCTGATAAGTGACATTTCTACATATTTGCATATATATTTTTTAAAGAGAACCACAGTCTTGGTTTGATTAAAATGCAGCCTTAGTGAAAAAACAGAGGAATGCCTTCTCAGACACATTAAAAAGCATGAATGTAGCAAGGCCTTATCTCACCATAATTTATTTTAAATTCTGTTAAGTGCAGCAGTAAGTTTTAGCCTTATTCTTTTTCCTTCCAGAAAATATTTGAAGTAATAAATAACTCACTGATTGGAGCTATTTTAAACTTAGCAAGCTAAATACTTAACATTCTTTTTCTAGAGCATGTTTGACAGTCATCTGGGGAAATAAGTGTTCCTTATAAAAAGAACCACACTGAAACAATTCAGATACTTCAAAGCCTTAGGTTGCCTGCCAGAACTTGCTTTAATGTATTTGTTTTGTGAAATTTAAACAAGGGACACAGTATTTATATGTGTACCCTAACATTATGCAATTTGTCTTCTTAGAAATCATTCTTAGGGCTAGGCATTTTCAGAGCTATAAAAATGTTTATAAATCAGATTATAAAGTGATACAGTAGGTCTAAGTTTGTTTAATGCACAGGACTGGGAGTCATAAGAACACAGACTTGCTCTGACTTCACTAATGACATTATGGGAGAAATCTTTCTGCAACATTTAAGTTTCAGCATTTGTAGAAGAAGAAAGGCAACATCAGCAGCAGGGAGGTGGGGACAGACAAATAGATGTGTTCCCTTCAGACAATCTTATCCCTCATAAACTGCAATCAATCCTCCTCTGCAGTCTGGTTCACCAAGATCCACAGATTTCTTTCTAGGAAGAAACAACAACTGAAAAGCTCAGTTAGTATGGCTTATATCAATTTTATTTTCTCTCCCTTTCATTTCCTAATGGGAAAAAAAAATAGGAAACTATAATCTCCTGTTGAAAAAATAAGGATATTGAATCTCTCCATATTCCTTCTTTGTTCTGTAGGCTGTGACACCCACACTAAGAAGTAGCAAGCATTTAAATGATTGCAACCTGGCTGTGTCTTGGGACATCTTAGCCTGCCATCCTGCTGCCCATCCGAGTGGATTCCTTAAGTGAGACTGACAACTCAAAAACCAGGCTTATTTGGGATTTAGAAATATTTACTGTGTTTCTGCAGGTAACAACCCCATGACAGCAGCATTACTGTCAAAAATGAGGTGTGCTATACACCACACAAAATCACTGTCTAGGCAAACTGCCTTTTAAAAGGGAGACTGAATGTGCCCAGCTGTGTGCTCTGCTTTTCTAAGCACATCAAGCAGCAAAGTGTATTGAACATTTCTCTGTAGCAATTTCCACGTTCCCAGTGAGTGGGTCATTTGACTCATCAAGCCTCCATCATTGCAGACACCTCCCCATGACAGGGTATGCTTTTTCTGACTGAGGTTTAATTGGCTTTTAGTTCCCTGGATCTTCCCTCTTGGATTCTTCAAGATGTAAATTACTTTTCTTTTTTTTTTCTACAGCAATATGGAACTTCCTGATCATTGTGACTTATGGGAAGATAACAGGGAGTGGCCTTTCATTGAAACATCCCTTAGCAATCACAGGTGCCTCTCTTCCAGTGTCAGCTTCAGTATGTCAAACTGACTTGAGTGGTTCCTGCCTTTGATATTCCTCTGCTGCTGTTAGTACTTCATTCCCCCACATCCTGTCACTAAAGGTCTGAGAGGCGTGAGGACAGAACTTGATTTTCAAGGCCAGTGTGAAGAGAGCACTGGTCACGTAGTCCTAAAAGACAGGAGTCTGCCTGTAACAAGAGTTACACATCTAGGTGCTACCTTGCAGAATGTGCCCATGGCCACCTGTCTCTTTCCCAGGTACTGGCAGAGCTGGGGAGACTGCAGTCTGACTCCCTGTACTCTCTGTCTTAACCCCTCAGAGCCCTGGAATCATCCTTGAATTGCTCAAGATCTCCCTGGCCAGTAATATCAGTATTGAAATGAATGAGTAGAATATTTTTTTCTGTGAAAAAAGAACTGTCTGTGGGCTGGATAGTAGATTAAATTTGTTCCACAACTGTGGAAAGGCAGTGGCCTTATAACCAGTCTGCCCCTGTCTTGGTTTAGCAGTCAGTAACTGCTGCCTGGCCTGTTTTAACTTCAGAATTGGGAACTGTCTGTGATAAAGCTGTAAGAGTCCTGGGGGACCACTGTGAAAAAACCAACAGACCCTGGGGTAACAGGGCTGGGAGATGCTGAGGGACATCTTTCAAACTTTAGCTGTGAAACAATGAAAAGAAAGCAATGCATTTCAAAAAATTAAAGGAAAATAACAACACTCGTGCCCAGCTTTTAGAGGAAATGCATTGTTGATCTCACTCTTCTCCTAGGAAGGAGGAGGAAGAAACTCTCTTCATGAACATGTCTTCCTCCAAAGACAGCACAATGCCAGTGACTCCCATGCCATATTCTGATTCCCTAGAAAATTAAATTTTCATCCTTAGGATTCAGGGGGTTATTGGGAAGGCCAATAGAGGTTTCAGTAGAACAGTGGTTTTGTGTAATAAGTTTACCTATATTATTAACACAGCTATTCTGTGTCAGTTCAGACTATGAGTGTTAGTATTACACAGTTTGGACTTCTAAGTTGTTAAAACATAAACTGGAATAACAATAAATTCTTAGATTCCCCTTAGACCCATGACAATAGTGTGTTCCCCTTGGCTGACAAGATTTCAAGCACTGTGTCCTGTTGTGCTTTATCAGTGTTATCACACTGGGTCTGGCAGCCCCGTGCAGTGACTGGGCCCACTGTGAGCATGCCTCTGCACCAGCTGTGGATTATCATTTTTTATCTTATTATACGAAGTATTTTTGGATAATTCTATTCTGGGTAACAAGTCTGATTAATCTGCCTGAACCAAGCAGTCTGCTTCACCAAGTGTATGAAGTTTCAGTGAATAACACTTAATAACATGAGCTTCTGCATGATATTCTGCTTCTGCATAATATGAGCTTCTGCATGATAAACTGAGGGAAAAGTGTCTTTCAAAATCTTCTTCAAGGTATAATTTTTCTACAGAACTTTCAGCTACTTGAGAGTGAGATAAATCTGTCATACTTCTAATTTCAATGGCATATACACAATGGTAATCTAAAGGCACTCACTTGTATTGTGCTGATGCAGCCTGACCTGGAAATAGTAAAGGAGATTGTTCATAATGACTATTTTGCTAAAGATTTATTAAAATAAGTAACAAGATTTTCTTCCAGACCTACACAAGTAGGCTATGACCTCTGAGTGAGTACACCTACACCGCTTCTCCAGCAGTGAACAAACAAACTGGTGTGTGCTTTATCTAATGGAAATGCATAGACACCTATATGCACATGCTGGTGTTTGTATGGTTTCAGTGTAAAACATGAGATTTGTTGAAAAAAACCTTTAAAATAAAACTGTAGAGGAAAGTAAGACAATATCTATATCAGAGAGATTGATTCATACTGAATGCTTGCTAATGCCTTCTTTTTCTAAAAGAAGACTTAAATAGAGTCATAAAATAATATTCTATTTTTCATAAAGTCAATTAATTCTCCATTATTTTGTGAGTTTAACCCCAGCTGGAAACTAAATATCACAATCTCTCATTCACTCTCCCTCTTCCTGGTGGGATGGAAAGGAGAATCAGAAAAAAATTTAAAACCTGTGGGTTGAAATAAGAACAGTTTTATAATTGAAATAAAGTAAAATATAATAATAGTAATAATGAAAAAAATATTAATAGTCATTGTAATGAAAAGGGGAGAGAGAGACAGGAATAAATCCCAAGGAAGAAAATCAAATCACAATAAAATTACTCACCACTTGCTGACCAATGCCCAGCCTGTCCCTGTCCAGCCATCAGAAGCTCCTGGCCAACTTCCCCCCCAGTTTATATCCCAAGCATGACATTGCATGGTATGGAATATCCCTTTGGCCAGTTCAGGCCATCTGTCCTGGCCATGGTCCCTCACAGCTTCTTGTGCACTTTCTCACCAGCACAGCCTGGGACACTGAAAAGTCCTTGACTTGGAGTAAGCACTGCTTAGCAACAACCAAACATCAGTGTGTTATCAACAGCATTCTCATACTGAATTAAAATTTGTACCAGATACTAAGAAGAAAATTAACTCTTTGCCAGCTCAAACTTAGACACTTGTATAACTCAAATAACATAAGAATCTTAAAAACTGAAATTTCTTGAAGTGCACTTCAGAAGAAGAGGTGTGCAGTTCTTACAAGAAATGGAATTTTTCCTTTCAATATATCAAAAACTGCAGCATAGCATGTGTTTTAAAACAAATATTGCCTAGAAGTCTAAGTAAAACTTTTGGTGGGTTTTACAGAATGAAGTTCCCCAGACACTGAAGTTTTATTTCTCACACATTTTCATATGGCACCTTGGCATTAACAGATGAGCTTTTTTTGGAGATCTTGCATTCACTTCTTGTCTCACAAAACATTTTCATGCATATTTTTGTGTACAACTCATTCAAGATTGTTCACATTCATCATATGCTTCAACATTTTGTTTTTGTAATGAAAAATATAGCCATTAGAGGCATTTTGAGCCATGGAAATATTTCTATGAATTCAAAATTTTTTGTCTGTTTGTCTATATTCTTGATTTTCCTTTATTCCTGCATGTCTGTGCAGGTTCTTAAAATTTTTCAAGTGTATTTACACTAAGACACCAGCTGGAAGAAAAAGGTACATCTCAGCAACTTAGGTGACACAATATTACTGTCCTGACTAAAGAGATATCTGTCCATCTTAATGATTAAAACATATATAATTATATCTATATAAGGAATGGATGAACTGTCTGACATGATGTAATTTCTGCATGTTTATGTATATTATGCTTCTTGCATTATGAAGAAGCTGTTTATTTGTTTTTGTGCTGGAGGCTGCTGCTCCCTTAGCACGGATGGCTGATTTGATACATGGACATCACTGAATTTCTTTTACCTATATTCTAGTATATTAGCCTGATCAGTATCCCCTTTTTTTCCTTAACATTGGGTTATAAACTGCAGGAGTCCAGGAACTGACCCATGAGTCCTTCAGTGTTGCCTTTCTCTGTAAGCTGTGTTACTGAGAAAAGGATCAGTAAGTCCTGAAACTAGTATTTGGGGCCCATGGAGATCCTGACTCCAGCTCAGGATGTTTCCCAAGTATGTATAAAGTTGAATTAATTTTTTTTTTTTAAATTAGATGACCATTTGAAAGTCTCAAGGGTAATCAAAGAGTAGCCAGTTCAACCACATGATGAATGAAAGCAGATTTTTTGTAACTGAACCTGTGCTATCATCCTAGATGAATGTCTAATGTAGTCAAAAAGACAACTAGCAGTGTATCAGTGTAGAGAATGACTTGTGCACTTCAGGGCTGGTGCACCTAGTGCAGTAACAAACTTATAAATAAATAAAGCAGAAAAAGGGAAAGCTGTATTGAAACTGCAGCCTGAACTGCCTCTGAGTCGTGAGCTTTTGCTAATTTTGGGCTAAAAAATAGCACTTATCATCTTATCCATGCTTATGACAGCCTCAGCAACTTCTAAGATGAATAAACAGCTTTCACTTCAAAATGGATTTCAGTATGACAGGGATATGAAATATATAGTGCAGACAGAGGGGTGTCTGTGAGTCAGCCAGGTCTATGACTCTAACATAATAAATAAGATTTGTTAGCCAAGAACTTCAAAAGTGTTTTAGGCATTCCCTATATACTACAAGCTACAGATTTGGTACCCTCAGAGTGTTGGTAGAGATTCAGCTTTAAACAATACAGGACATCAAGCTTGAAACATCAATATGTGTCAGACTTACACTTTGTGAGACAGAAGATATATGATTCTTATTGCCATACTGATTAGAGGTGTAAGAGTTCTAATATACAAGCTGTATTGTCCTGCTTCTGGAAGCTACCAAGAACTTGTGTCCTATGGGGAACCATACAGACATCTTATTAATCAAGTTTTTCAGAGAAAAACTGCTCTCAGCTCTTCAGCACTCCAAGTGTATACCCAAATATTGTCTTCTGCTTGTGAAAGGAACAGGGTGCTGGCTACCTGAATAATATATGAATATTGCTCAGTAGACACTGGGCAGCCAAGGCTGTTCCAAAATATTTTCTAATAAAATATAGGGTAAATTAAATGTGAGAAGGAAAATTATATAAGGGACTAAATTAACACATGGAAATCAACATATGCCTTTTCTGTGGTTTAGATTACAAAGTACCTTTCCATGCTGTAGGAAATAAATGAAGAATGAGGGAGGGAAAAAAGGCTGCAATGTGGGAACAACTAGCCAGGGAATTAGGACAAATTTATATTAAAAAAATACATAAGCAAATCATAGACATGTTTTTTAAAATCATATTTGTTTCACTATTTGACCAAATTAAGGAATGTAGGTGGAGGGTAGTGCTGGAGCCAACTACCAGCTGGCAGAAGCTGCAGGAATAATATCTGCATCCAATTTTATCTGGTAAGACTTCTCCCTTGTTCTTTGTTCCTGCCTAGAACAAGTTCTGCCCTTCAATGAAGGTGAAAAAGATGTCTTTGAGTGAGGGGTGGAACAGGAAGAAGTTGAGGAATGTGGTTTCACTGCATATTCTCCATCCAAGTAAGCAGGAAGGAGAAGAAACAAAAAAGGAAAAGAACTTTTTTATTCTTTGGGAGTAAAGAGGTATCTGATCTGGAATTCATTTTCCCTTTTCCCTAATTTTCCATTCAGATTTTATCTGATCTTCCCATGTTGTTACATAGAAATTAAAAAATTAAGTAAATTTGGTAAATCTCAGTGAAATCTAGCACAATTTCTCTAGCATTTGAAGTCTGTAATGGTCTACTGGAACTTTTTCTTCTTTTGACTGAAGGGAATGTATTTCTGAACTATGCCTCCCTCCTGTTCCAGCATTCCAGTCTTTCAGAGTGAGGGATGATGTGATAATTTTGGATTTTAGAATTTTTTTCAAAGTCCTTGAAAATCATAGGAACAAAAAGCAGGTGACAGTATTTTTTCCTGGAGATCTCAGGCTCTAGATTCTTGTAGATCTACAAGCCACAACCCTGCACCCTGTGTATTGAAAGTCAGGGACAACTGATCCTCTATACATGTTCTCTTTGTTTAGACCTTAAGAAACAGCTTTGTATTCAGGCAGACTCCACTGTCTCAATGGTTTTTATTAAGCAAAAATCCTAGGTTAGTCTTTTTGATACCTAGCTTCAATAACATACTAATTCTCTATTTCACTTGTTTACTGAACTATCCATCCAAGCTGTGGGAAGGAACAATCCAGATACCTACTTGTCTTTGCTAGTCTGAAGTTCCTTACCACCTTTTAAAGGTGATAGGGACAAATTCCTAACTGTTAGAATTGCCACAGGTTTGGATAGAAATTTTCAACTCAAGCAGTACAAAGATATTTGTCTTGCAAATAAAAATCTTTAAGAAAAGTCTCAGCATTACAAAAAAAATTGAGTCAGAAGAGGTATTCCAGTTGCCTGGCACAAAAACGACAGGACAAAACACACATAACTTGAAAATAATAATTTTTTTTTCATTAAAATTGTAGAAAATCCAAATGAACAGCTTCAAACAGTGGCATTATCTACTATTAAAAGATCTATAACAAGCAACTTTCAAACCAGCATGAAACCTAATTTTAGAATATCTTTGCTGTAGCTGCTTCTATTTACATCTGTTCAAGCACAGAAGCAAATAATCCAGGCTTTCCTATAACATCAGCATGTTCCTGACCTTTCTTGATCACACTTCTGAAGGAATTTACTGCATTTTGAAGACTCATGCTGCTGGCATTAAGTTCTATGGCAAAACTTCAGTTTACTCCATTGCATAAAAACTATAGGTAATGTCAGGTATGTGATTTATTACATAGGAATCCTCTTTTCCTTGTGCATTTCCCTCTTGTACTGATTTTTTTCCCTCCTTTCAGTCCCTCCACAGAACCAAATTCACTCTTTTTGTGCAGTAGTAGGGGCAGCAGCAATGGGTAATATGCAGGCATATTTACCACCACTTTACCTCCATTTGCCATTTTACTAGATTGAGCTATCCTCTTGGAAGGTACTTATTACACACTTTACTCACCAGGGCATTGACTCTTAAGATTCTCTTCAGTTATTTGAGATGCAAATATGTATTTATTTGAATCAGTATTAACTCTTTTCATCAAGCATCACTGGACCACAAAACAAAATCGCTAAAAAAGAAGGATACTGAATCATCACATTCTTCAGGAACCTATCTCCACTCAGAAATTGATTACACTGGAGTTGCAGAAGACATAAAATTTAATTGGTAGTAGCTGTTAAAATAAGTTCAGTCTGAAAGGTCTGGTGTCCATCCTTTTTTCATTGCCTGGACAGATATCACAGATATCACTCACATACATATATACTCAGATATATTGTTAATATGGTTAATATAGAGTTGTGAGTCATATAAAGTTTTATTTGCACTGTTTTGTCTTTTTCATAAAAATTTATAGGGCTAGGGGCTCAGACTGCATAAAACTGGCATACAAATACCATACTTCAAATTTGAGAAAAAATATGACAGTTTGTTTTCTTATTTACTACTGCTCTTATTGCAAGAAACGTGGCTGCTTCAGGAACAAGCAGACCTGTGGCACCAAGACTCCAAGTCTGAGTTTCTTCTGTTACTGATCTTGTCAGAAATGATGGAGAGGGGAAGAGGGTGAAAACTCTTCTCTGTAACAAAACTTGCTTCTGTAAAATGACTGGCATTTTATAGGCTCCTGACATCTTTAGAACTTTTCATCTCTAATGCATGTCCTCTTAAATTATCATTATGGTCTAGAATTGTTCAGGCACTCAAGAAACTAGCTGGATTTGAGTTGCAAAAGTCATTCAAGACCTTTGTTTCTAGTGCAGTGACACACCATTGGTATGTAAAATAACTCTTTCTGGCCCAAACAGTAGTTAATTGATGTAAATTAGAAAAATTGATCCAAGTTTCACTCCTCTCTAGAAGTTAATTTATTTACTTTAAGCCAAGCAGTTTAGCACCCGTGTCTTAGAATTTTAACCACTTGAATTCAGGGTAAGACACTT
>VXAC01006425.1:344082-358799 GCA_013399225.1 Rhipidura dahli | reverse complement strand
TTTTTTTTTTTTTTGTGATTTTGTAATTCTCTCAGTTGGAAAAGGTTGCCTGCTTCTTTCCTAGTTTCCTACTCTCTGGCTTAGACAGACAGTAAAAATGTATACATTTTTTGGCGCTTACACAGACTTGTTAATGAGACAAGTTACCTTAAAGTTTGGCTTTTCAACGCTCAGTTTCTGTTGAAAATTTGCCTACTGCAATTGTTTATACCACAGATGATCCCTGACTTACTTAATGAACTACTTGTGTTTATTTTGGTGTTTGCACATTGATTCTACTGTTGCTTTTCAAAGTTAAGTAATTTATTGATTAGCTTGAATTGTAAACACACTTTTAAATTTACCCTTTAAGAACAATAGTATGTACTTTTACACTATTTCCTTGCCTTCACTGTTTTTCCCCACTTCAGTAATCACCCCTATATTAATCTTTTCCAAATCATGAAATCTGTGTCAAGTTTTACAGCCTACTGTGAATCCCTTGAGCTGAATAAATAATCATTTTTGAAAGGTTATGTTTGTGACTTTTCTTATCTTTGCTTGTTACATAACATTGATTTTATTTGTCTTATGTTATTCTGCACAGAATAGTAACTGTGATGAGTTTCTGTGTCAATACCCTATGAAAAGACAGCAGAATAATTAGCTGTATCAAGGCTGTGTGAGTAAGATTGTCTCTCACCTTGTCAATAGTGGGTTTCTGTAGCTCAGAATGAGATTACAAATTTCTGAGAACAGCAGCAAAATTAGTATTGCAGGGGTTTAAAGTGCTGGGGTTTTTAGTCCTAATGCCTTAAGACTGTAACAAGAAGCTTTCAGTGACTATAATGCGTGTTGAAGAATAACGGTATGGTCAGTGGATGAGCAGATAGTCACAGAGGAATTAGATGGCCTCTCCAGACCTTATATGGTCTGTTAATAGTATATGTTTACCATTCTCATGGAAAAGGTGTTCAAAAGAAAAATAACTAGAAAAAATGGGGCTAATTGCCGTGCACCATCACTCTCTGACTTTGCAACTGTTGTTGGTGTTAAAGACATTGGGGGAAGAAACCCTTCAGTTCTGAAATGGTTCTAAACGGGTTTAGATTCCATTTTTAAGTTTCGTTTTCCTGCACAAAAGATATTTGTTTATCACACTGTTGCTTTCTTTGGGAAAGTTCATTGAGGAGCAGCGTATTTGACTTTTATGAAGTCATAATGTTTTACACGGTAGACCTGAACAAATAGCAGTTTATTTGTGAATAGTGATATAGAAGAATCAAAGGTATTTGGGCAGAATATATTTGTGTGTTTAGAAACTGGTTCCTTTTCAGGACAAAAGCATGTTTTTTCAGCTGGTATTCATTTATGAAAATTTGAAAATACTTATGAAACTGAAGATTTTTGCATACTGTTCATTGGAAAAATTATCTTTCTGCACCACATCTCCCAGATTAATTACCCACAGGGTAGTGTGGTTTGACATGGGGTTCATAATCCTTTTACAGTCTTTCAGCTCACTGCTTAGTAAAATGAAAGTGTCCTAACAGCTCTGTGCTTTCCACAACATCAGAAGATGATACATGATACCTCAAAGCCTAGGCAAAGAAACAGGTTGTGAAAAAGTTATATTTTCATGCATCTGCACGTCAAATGTGCCGGAGAAGTATAGTTACCTCAGCACAGCTCTCTAGTCACTTCTGCCTGAAGTTTTATTCACAAATAGGTCTCTCTGAGGGGCCAAGATGAAAGAAGACCAGGGACATATTGAGTATTCAAAATCTGTAACAGCAACAATGAAATGATTAATGATCAATGTAGCACTTTGAGTGGCTTCACATGAGTTATGTACAGACCTGTACAGTCAAGTTTGCTGTCATCCTCAGCTGTTAGGGATTCATGATGATGAAAATCTCCCAATTTTTCAACTTTTATGCAAAGTTTTTAAACACAATTTTTAAGACTAAATTTATAATTAGCAACTTGTATAAAAAATGCCTTCTTTGCTTTCCATCCAACACCTATAAAGCTGCTGGGGAATGGCAGAAGAAGAGTTGATTACATCCAGGACAATCTGAAAAGTCGCATAAATCAACATTTAAATTTACAGCTTTATTTAAACTATAAAGTGTTTTCTGATGTAACTCTCGGATCCTACTTTCCATAATTTATTGGATCATTTTTTTATTGAGCTGATGGAGACATTCCTTCAGTTTTCCTTGTACCTTTTTTGTAATGATAATTCATAGATTGATGAAAGTAGAGGATTTTTATACTCTCTGCTCTGCTCACTGCAACAATTTGAATATTGTTTCTTGTGAGAGAAAGAAAAGCTTTGTGACTGGTCTATAGTCAAATTGCATCGAAATTTGTTGTGTTTACTAATTTTCACGCTCTAGTTATACCAGGTTTCACTTCTTTGGAATTAAAACAAATCAAATAGCCATTTTGTTGAATCTCTCCAATAGCTATAATCAGAAAAGCATGCAAAAAGTTAGAGAAATTATTTTAGTATTATTTATATTTTCTTCATGCTTAAACTAGTTTCTGTTTTTTGCTACTGAACTCTTTAAAAAAGATTGATGAAATTTCTCAGCAACCTACATTACTCTGTGGTCTTTCAGTCCTCTTGCAGTTTTAACAAGTTTCTACATGCTGCCAATAAATAATGTGATGTAATTTTTACTGAATTTTCTCTGAAGTAAACAAAACCACATTTTAATAAAACAAAGTCCACAGACATACTTCCCCTGCCTCAGCAAGCTTCTTTTTGTACTGTAAACAGGTGACAGTATAGGGAGAAAGAAAGTGAAAATTATTAATAATAGAAAAAGGCATATTTGCAGAAATTATTAAATTTAATGCTGTGAAATGAACCAAATGAGTGTCTTGCTCTCTTCAGGTGATTCTGCTTCAGTGTGCAAGCCTCACACCCTGCTCAGTAATGCCACAATCAGTGCAGTACAAATGGCTCACCCCACTCAAAAACTCTCACAGCTATTCCCAGTGCCACGATAACCTCAGCTCTGCTTGCCAATAAATCCATAAACCCCCACTGACTTTACCACTGGTAAACACTTTTGAGACCTCTGCCTCAACATCAGCTTTCTTAGATATGTCTTCAGTGTTTTTTCCCCCCTGGAAAGGTTCTTGTTTGCAGCTGACAGAATGGCAAGCTTTTGCTACTCGTTGGTTAGAATTTTCTTCAGATGTGATGTTATTGACTTTTAAGTTCACTGCAGATAACCCAGATTTGGAAGCTTTGTGAAGTTTTTACTATTTTTTTCTTTCTTTTAATTTTTATTTTACTTCAGCCCACAGAGTTTTAGTGGAATTCAGCAATTCCAGTAAAGCCAAGCCTCCTTAGAAGACATAAAGACGTATTCCCCAGTCCAATGCCTGTTCCTGATCTCATCACTGCAGGAGTTAAAATTGTGATTTGGTTTCTGGAGTGTCACCTTACCTCTTCTAGGAATTCAACCGTGTTAACTTACTGCCTTTTATTTCCTCACCTAATATCAAGGTGTTCTACTAACTAAAATGTCATAACTCACTGCATTTTACCTATGTAGGTAACCATTTAGAGGAAGTAAACCATTTAGAAAAACCTCAGACATAGTTCATGTGTGTAATTAGTGACTTTATCTCTGCCATATTTTGAAATATAGGTCAATATTCCATTGGAGATGTTTTAAGATGTTAACTTCTCATTGGTACTTTTGATTTTGCTATATCTTGCTATAAAGAGGAATGACCTAATGTATTTTTGCTCATTTTAAATTTTTTTAAGATGCTTTTTTTTGATTATAAGCACGATACTTGGAGTTCTAATATATCCCTGACTATGAAGTTAATAAATACTAGTGAATTTGGTTCTTTAAATTTATTTTGTGACATATATAGAGTAGTAACTAAACAAAGCTAACAGTTAATTGTATAGCTGTATAGTATTTTAGGATTATGTCATTAGTTACATTCTTGGCCTTTAAAAGTCAATCACTACTATATATACTGTATATGCCATATTACTGCATTTTGCACACATAATTATGTTCAGATGAACAGCCAAATTTTCTAACCATTTTACATGCAGCTGAACATAGCTTAGTCTGATTCTTGTCTAAACTTCTTTGTACTTTAAGGGAAGTGTGTAGAGGATAGGATAAGTCATTCTAGGAAAAGCTGTATCAGGTCAGGCTAGGAGGAAAGGGGAAAGGCAATGTACACTTCTGAATGTCTTTTCAGCCTCCTGGGACTAACAGTGAAGAGCTTCTTGTGAGATCTGTGTATTTAGAGTTATTAATTAATAATTTTCTCATGTTCTTTTCCTTCCAGTCTTTTTCCATCCCCTAAAATGATTCCCTATTTTGCCTTTTACTAATTTTATGTGGGATAGACACAAAAATATATCAAGAGACCTTTCACTTTTCTTAACGCTGTTCAATTTTCAAAAATCAATCATGGAGATTGTCAGGTGATTCTGCTTCTATAATCTGTATATATATGTATATAATATGTATATATAAGCAGCTCTGCACTATTAGTGCTTCAGTCACTCATGACACTGAATGTTTACAGTGACATTTCTGTATGTTATGTATAAGATGATATAGCTGTCTTTCCTTGTGTGCACAGAAAAAAAAATTATGGGAGGAGATTTTGGCACATTTTATTGAAGTCAGTAACATGAAAATTATAGTTTGGTTAAGTTTCAATTAAAAGAAAGTCAAGATTTATACAAGGAAAGACAACTGTTTGTTATGTTAGAAAAGATACAATTCATAGGAAGTGGTTGATATTGTAGGTAAAATTATGCACAAGTAGAGGCAAAAGCATTAAAATTGCTCCCAAGAACAGGCAGAAAAAAAAAAAATCCTTAACATATGTGATAATTTCAGTGATTTTACAAGGCAATCCTGTAGTTACAACTGATTATTCCTTTAGGCAGCTGGAATAGAACTTGGATATAGCATGTCAGGAAATGATTTGCTGGAGAACACCACTAACAGCGTCTGCTCCTGTCCCAGGTTCATAATTAGAGTATTGATTTTAATATTTAACATATCTAATCAGTTAATTTACATCAGAGTAAACAATGATTTTGCTGTTGCTTAACAGCTCAATAGCTAAGGTGCTGAATATTTAAACACACATTTGGAGTGCCAGTACTTTTCTGTAAAAATGGAAGTTTGTTTCTGTCTGTGAGTATTTTGCTTTTACAGACTCACCATCCCACTAACAAGCCTACATTTTCTGGAGTACAACTGAAAGGATGCTCAGATGGATATTCTCTAACATTACACTGTAGAGCAGAGGTAGCCTGAGGGTCATGCCCAAGTCTGGATGGGCTGCCTTTACATCACTCCCATGCTTCAGCATCTTCTTTCTCTGTGGTGACCCACTGAATACTCTCAACTGGAAAGCCTCAAATATGGACTGATGTTCAAGGAGCACTTCAGTTACATGTCTAGGATGTCTTTGAAAGAATTATGAGTTGGAGGAGTTAGTCTGCTGCTCATCTTGCAACACCATCAGTTTTATCATCTTTAATGCTTTGATTATTTGAACAGATGACATTAGATCTTTTGTCACAGCTCCCTAATTGAAATTATATTATATTCATTGATTATAATGAAATTATATTATTATATTGATTATATTGAAAAACTAGCTGGAATATTTTATATGATTTGTGTTCAACTCTCTCTGTCAGGCAAAAAAGGTGGGACAGTACAGTTTTCTTTATGCATTGTTTCAATTAGTATCAACTACTTGTTTCTTGTTTTTTTAACAAAACAAAATTTAATTTAAAAATATCAGTTTAATTAAACCTGAAGTGCTGGGTTTGACAATCTGGGTTTGACTTGACTAAGAAAGGTCTGTTGAAAATTCTAAGAAGCATTAGATCTTTTTTTAAGGCAGCTAGGAAGTTAAGGCAGTTATCTTTAATCTTTATTTATGAGTAGTAGTCTTCAATAAAATATAGTTATCTACTATGAAATGCAACTATTTTCAGCATTATTCAACATAGGTTACTTACCTGAGAGCATTCATTTAAAGAATATTGGTGAGATTATTAGAAGTATTTATTCTACTGGAGGACAAAAATACATTCCTAAAAATTCCCATTTTTAATCAAATTAGCTCATGTTAAACCAACCTTTAGCTGAAATCTAAATCTAGCATTGTTCCTTCTTCCAGTTATGCTCTAGCATACAAGCTGGCAACATAATTAAACTTATTTAATCTGTGATGTGGCAGGAAGTAACAAGATCTGGAAAAAAGTCATCTACTGTCCCAAAATACTTTTCCATCTCTGATACAAGTGAGTTAAATTAGTCAGTTTAGTGATGCTAAACCACAAATTACCATAAAATTATTGTTCAGTTAGAGCTGTGCATTACTCCTTACACAAGTACACCTAGTAAGTGGGAGCACATCCACTTTCTAGATACCCAGAAGCCAAACATGCTATTATTTTGGCTTTATTGTCAAGACTCCTGTTCAACTTGATGAGAAAAATCTTTTCCATTTTCCACTGGCCACAGTCTTCTCCTGGCTCACTGGTAATAGCTATGGCATTATGCCAAGGGAGCTGTCAAGTTAAATGTGATTCCCATGTTCCACTGAAGGAAGTTCCATTTCACAAAGAGGAGTTTCTGAGTTTTTCTCCCTCTAGAAATTATTCAGCCCAAGAGCAGGGCAACCCCCAAATTTCTACACTGTCTAGTAGTAGCTAAAATAGTATGACTTATTCTTCTATATATACTTCTAACTTTAGGGCAAGTAACTTGCAGTGAGAATTTAAAGATTGGTCCCCTAATACCAGTCAAAATAAAGCCTTTTTCTTTTACAATGTTTATTTCTGGCAGTTAAAATAGTGAGCTTCATGTGCTTCATTTCCAGAGTGCTGGAATAGTTCCTTCTAAGAGGCATCTGCTAAAACATTTTCTATCAAGAAGAAAAGAAAACCTCTGTTCCAGCCAGTTATTTCCCATCCCTCTTATTTTGATCATCTCCAGCATCATATGGAAGCCATCACTGTTAGAAAGTAAAATCATATTTGTACCAGACAAACTGACTCCAAATATGGATTTTATTTTTGGACACCACTACATTTGACATGATCACTATAATAAGCCATTTCTTATATTTAAATTGCAAACATTTCTGTGGTAATTAGAATACAACATATTCTCCATCATGTGTCTGCCTGACTTGGGTAGTTTTCAGGATATCAATTGTCCAAAAACTCTGGTGCAGTGTGAAAAAGTCAAACAGATGGAAAGTTTTAGTTTATTTTAGTGTTTTTCTAACTTTTATTTCACTAAATCATAGGGCAACAGAAAGTTTAAGAAGATGTGGAATGATTAGTAACAAGGGCACCCACTGCATTTAAGCTCCTGGTGTGGCAACGTACACAAAATTACAGTAACATCAATAATACAGTATGGAAATCAGCTCTTTTTAAGAAACATTGAATTATCTCATGGAGCATGTACTGCCTAGAGCATGAAACAATAGAAATGAAAACTTTCAAGAGTCTGCCCATTTAAAATACCAGTAAAACAAGTACTTGAATATGAAAGTTTGGGTAATTTCACATTTATATCTGTGAATGGTTGATTTGTCCCAAAGTACTAGAATTAACTTTGCAGCTATCCCAGACTGGTAACAGAATTTCATAGCTCACATTTCTTTCACATGTATTCCAATTTTTTTTTTTCTTTTCTAAAGGAAGTGATAGAAACCTGTGGGGTAGTTTGTCACCTGAAGTGTTCTTGGTTTTAACTCAGAATCTATGACTGACTCATTGTCTGACTTTGGTGAACATGAAGTTAGTATTTCAGACTGTACACATACCACCAAACATTAAAAGATTACAAGAAACAAGATTACCATTCAAAAAAGGATCTTGCTGACCATCAAATGGTCAGCTAGAATGTAATTTCTCTGTTAATCTATTAAAGACATACAGAAAAATCAGCTGGGCTCAAACATCTCAGTTCTGGATCAATAAACAGCAGAAAAAATATGTTAGTATTACAACTTTCTGAAATAGGAATGGGGGTTGAGATAAAATATTTTGAAGAGAATTATTAAAAAGCAAATAATTTATAAATATAGCAATAAGAATAATAGGCTAAATGCTTTTTAAATATTTGAATATTTTTTTCTCACTTAAAATTCAGCTACATGACTAATATAGAAATACTGCAGTTAAACCCTACATGACTTTGAGTTAAGCAGGAATCTTATATAGACTAAATAAAACCAGTATCTGTTTACCATAAGGCATATAAGATCAGCACAGTTTGAAGAGTTGGGACTAAATAGGGCAATATATGTGGGATATAGAAGATCTTAGTGAAATGTAAAAGCAAATGTGTCTGACAAAACCAGACTAAAATATCTTAATTTAATTTATTACTTGCAAGACTAGGGAAGAGATACTAGATACATTTTCTTGATTAAATCATTGTTAGTGTAGGTTTCTTGTTTCCTAACTGTGTTACATGAAAGAAAGAAAGGGTAATGAGCGGGTCAAGGAAACAGCTATAAACCCCTCCCCCCAGATATTAATTCTGAAAACGTTTAGTAGTGTTAGGTACAGAGTGATTAAAAATGGACGTATTTACTGAATTACTTCACTTCTTGAGTAAACTAGTTTAAGTCTAACATGCTGCTTTACTAGTGATTAACAAGGCCGAGGTTTTGATGGTGTTTGTAATACTTCTGACAACCTGAAGGATGCAAAGGCAGAAAAGTCTTGTGTTTTCCCTGAAATGTTGAACATTGTTGGACAGAAAGAAGGGACAGGGTAGAATAACTAGAAAATTAGTTAGGCTGGCAGGCTCTCAGGGGATAGTCTTTTTACAGTGTATGATGAATTTTATGTCCTGGCAGTCTTCTCCATCTGTTTGTTCAATGTGCATGCACTTGGGTAGAGAACCTTGTAAGACATTTCTTAGATGCACATGTAATTGAGAGGGAGGTTTATTTTGCAGACGGCTTGCAGGAGAGCTTAAGGATAGTTTAACTACATTAATACTTAAGATTTATTTCATGTGTTACTCTAGTCTCCAGGCAAGAAAATCAAAAAGTTTTGGAGCCTTGTAACAATTTTGGAGGAAAATAGGCTTGCCTACCTTTTCTTATCACAAATAACAATACTCTGTCTTGAACTTACTCTTGCTGCCCAAGCTTCTTACTCCTAATAAGGACACGGGGTCTGTCTGACAATTTCTTACAGGAGGAAGAAAGTGTCCAAAATGGACAGGACAGACTTTGCCTTGTTATCACTCGGCAGAAACCCCATAGCAGGTCTTTCAGAAATAGATGTTTTAGTTCTCTAACTCACACCAGCGCTTCAATGGGAAGTTTAAATGGGAATGGTGTTACTGCTACCTGCTGGGATTATACTGACTACATCTGAAGACATAAAATATAGAACGACAGCTAAGTTTTGAAAGTGAACTTATTGAAAATTTTGGATTTCTATTCATTTCACACAGAACAAAATTTAAAGCTGAAAAAGAGACTAAAATAATGATGCAGGAAAGGAGGGAAACAATCTAAATGAGAACTATTTCTTTTATTTCAACATCAGAAACTAGTTATTCTCTCATATTCTGACACCAGAATATAGGTTCAAGCTTTACCACTTCACAGAAGAACAATGGCCATAGAATGGGATCTTTGTGTCTAAGAATACATAAAGCTGAAAAGGCAATTCAGAAATATAATTCAGAGTCACATGCTACAACCACTGCATAGAATGGGCAATACATGCAAACATTTGTACAGAGAAGAGCTTCAAACAAATTTTGTTGAGAACAAAAATACAAATAAATTAGAAACAGAAACACTAGGCATTCACATGACTGAATGGGCCACATTATTGATTCTTGAGACCCAGAGCCTCTGATTTTAGAGCACATTTGCAATAGACTTTTCTTAAACTTGGGTATCCATGAAAGTTGGCATAATTTTGAAAGAACCCGCAGGCATAAATCCAAGTACATTCTACATTTCTATCTTTTCATGTTTTGTCTCTCAATTCAGTTCAAATTAAGTTTTATTGTAGCTTTTGTTAGTGCTCAGAAGTACCAGCCAAATTATGCCAAATGTTTTCCAAAGACAATTTCTCTGTCTTCTCATATGTTGAACCACTATATGTTGATCCTTACTGTAACTGTTGCAGCACCCAAGCATTATTTTGATCTCAAATTGCTAAAGATTTTGAGGTCCTGAAGTACAAAAACTCCTGTGATGACTGCTAATTGTAACTTTGGATTTCATGCAGTGCAAGAACGAAAATAACAGGTTTTCCATAATACACTGAATTAATAAGCTTATTTTACACACTAACTGATTTAAACTGCTAGAATTTGTTCATGGTTATCTAATTATTTCAAATGTATAAATAACATTGTTGTCAAACTATGCTGATTGAATTTTCAACTTGCTTTTAAGACAGTAGATGAACCTCAAGCTGTTCACTGTTATACTTCAGTAACTGTATAATGACACATTCCTGCAAATAGCATAGACATTTCCATTTTCATGCATGTGACAAATAGATCTGTGTTCAAGTCATGTATGGCTTTGTTTAAAAGGAGTAGAGGTTTTGTAGAACAGAAAGTACATAATAAATAGAACTAGTTCTATTGGATATTTTTAAAGAAAAATAAATTTAGTTGAAAAAATTACTTTGAATTTCACTTTCCAATGTTACATTTCCACATACATTTAATTATTTTATTTCAAAAAATATGCCTTTTAATTCATTTTAACCTTTAATTCATTTATAGAAAATTTTCCAGGACAGAAATTTGTTCTGGCAGACTAATATTAAATAATGTTGCAACAATGGGGTTATTTTATAGTGTCATCATATCAGATGGTCAAGTTCAGATTATGCATGCCTATAACTAATTAAATACCCCAGAAAATATATTCTGTCATTGAGTAAATGCAGTTGTGTGCCAAAGTTTCAAATATCTATCAGATTCTGAAATAAATACTAGAATATATACTAGAATACTAGAACTTTTTGTAGTAAAACAATTTTTGCGTTTGCAGCTAACAGTCAGAAGGGTCTGTAACATCATTTAAGCAGACACCCTTAAATTCTTTAGGAGAGATTCAGATCACCATTATAGCCCTACATAGCCAACATAACTCCATTGTCTTCCACTGGATTTTTTCCAGGGAGACTGATTTCAGAGTCGGGCTGGCTGGTTTTCTATGATAGTCTGGCAGTGTTAAGCTCTCCTGATGTTTACCTCTGGCTCCTGCAGTACCTCAGAAATTCTTACAGTAAATTTAGGAGGGTAATAAATGTGGGGGCTTGACCTGTTCTCAAGCTTTGTAGAGGCTGGTAAACTATGGAAAACAGAGTTGTCTGGTGTCTTCTTGCTGCAGAATTTAGGTGTGTTTCTCAGATGAGTACTGAAGAATGATACATTTACTTTTAGTGTGTTCTGAAACTTCATTCATCTGCTGCTGACAATCCATGATAACCTGTTAGCTGAATAGTGATGAGAAATGATGATAGATATTTTCCCATAAGATTCAATCTGCTGAAAATAATATGAATTTGTCTTAATTCATGTCTCCTTTTCCATCTCCTTTCAAAATGGAAAATATTCCTTTGAACAAGGTGCACTCTTTCTTGCAAAGACACACTCTTTCTTACAGAATTTTAGTAATTTCATTGAACAGCTCATCTGAGTATGTGACTTGAAGTCAGTTGTGATATTTGAGGTATATTCTGTGGCATTTTACAAGCTATTTAACAATGTGGTTGAAAAAATCTTAATCAATTAATTTACTCAATTAATTTCTGATTAGTAGCCAGAGATCCTGCCACTATTTAAATAGTATTCCAATTCACTAGAGATTCCAATACTCACTCTATGAGCTAAACTGAGACTAACTTTCACATTTCCTGATGCTTCTTCGTGTTTTTTTACAATGGATTTCTGTGCCTACGCTGTATGCTGTTTCATTCATGGACTGAATATTCCTGAAAAGGGTGATAGTAATGAATATTACACTTCAAAATAGGAATTGAGATGTAGGATTATCTACCATGCTATTCATGAATATTCAGAGAGAAGTGTCCTAGACAGATAAATAAAAGAATGAAAAATATAAGAAAAAAATTTTGCAGGGGAAGTATTAAGACACAGTGAATGCTGATGTTACACGGAAAAGCCTAACCAATGTTATACAGGTGTGAAAATATATATCCATCTTCATGGAATCTTCTGATGACTGTGACCAGAGCTATGCTCTGAAAGCAGCAGAACCACATTCTTTGAGAAACTTTTGTTAGGTTGGGATCAGCAGTGTCCCAGAATGCACAATCTCTCTATGAAGGGAGGAGCAGGTTCACAGCCATCTGACAAGACTGCATTGAGCAGATAAGCATAAGCTGCTTAACAGGGTAGGAGCAGTCTTGAATTATGTCCTTAGAATTCTTGCAACAAATTATTCTTCAATGTAAAATATGTAAGCAGTCTCTGTAGCTGTCCCTCCTGTATGCTGCTGAGCTGTTAACCATGCTCTTTAGGAGATGAGTTTAAGCTGTTTAAAAAGAAGACAACAAATGTAAATTTCTTACTCCAAAATATTCTAACTGCTACTTTTTTGTATCTTCTCATAAAAGGATACTAGTGTGCTCTAACATCAGAGTCTGAAATGCAAAACTACTGGAATAGTATAAATAGATTCTTACAAAATGGAATAAAAATGAACATATTTGAAAACAAGCAAGCAAACAAAAGTGGTGAAAGTTGTAAGAGACCCCTTAAAATTTCATACTACTTTGGTTGCAAAATGGAAACTGCCATGGAAATAAAATATCATACTGGTAATTCTTTTCCTCCCCAGAAGTCTAAATTATCAATTACAAAAGCTGAGTATTGCTGTTTTGACAACTAAACTACCATATAGAAAGGAATAAGGTCTCCCTCATGTATTAGCATATAAAGAGCATTGCTCAAGGGTGGTTAAACAAATCAGAGTTACTTAGCTAAATATGATTTTTGAACAAGCAATTGTCTGTATGCATCCAGGTGGATGTTCTCAGAATGGAGTGAGGCATTCTGGGTTCTCTATGCAGAAAGTAAGTTTGAATTAATTGTTCTACATTTCTGAACTTGTCAGTATGTGTTAAACATCTTTGGAGCATGCCCCACCTCACAGGGGACTTATGTTCCTATTTTTCTAGGCTTCCTTGCACTTGGTCAGGACTATTCTGTACGTGCACAAATATTGAATTGCCAGCACAGGGGAGTTCAGTGGACAGGGAGGGAATTACCTAACTAGCTCAGGCATGCCCCAGAGGAGGCAATTTGCTTTGGTTAAATCTCAAAAAGAGATATAAAGTCTGTCCAAGTCTTCTGGTTCCAGACACCATGCTGACATTTCAGTGAGATATGTGCTGTTTCCACTGATGGAACCACATGCTGCACCTTGGAATCCTAATTCTTTACACTTCTGGAATAGAGATATGAGTATCAATCCAAGTCTACCTTTTACTATTTTTTCTTCAAATCTCTGTGGATTCAAAGGAGGAAATACTTCAGGAATCTAATCCAAAAATTGTAATTCCTCCTGCTTGCATAAAAATTAATCCTCCAAAGTTCTTTCAGAACAAGATATTTTTTAATTTAGAAGTGACTCTGAACATCTGGTTTTGGATAGGATTTTTGCTGGTATAATCAGTGGTTTTATTTATAGAAGTATTTTTCCAGAATAACCCCTGTGTGCTTGAATATGGATTTATCTAAATGATCTTGCAGTATTTGTGGGACCTTTTCTTTTGCCACCTTTGACTTGATTTCATCACTAGTGTTCTCTTCAGTTTTATTTATGTGATTATGCAGGAGCTGTGAGTGGTTTTAAAACTGACATTTCTATTTCTCTGGTAAATAATATGCTTAAAAAATAACTTACTGTAGCATAGAGTTAAGCAAACAGAAATACAGATTATTACAGCTCTGTTGAAGAATTTAGGTTAATTGCAGGTACTATTATTTCGGGACA
This sequence comes from Rhipidura dahli, assembly GCA_013399225.1. Lineage (NCBI taxonomy): Eukaryota > Metazoa > Chordata > Aves > Passeriformes > Rhipiduridae > Rhipidura > Rhipidura dahli. Next base: position 344,759 of record VXAC01006425.1, on the reverse strand, counting down.
GTTTGTCAGCAGATAGGTCAAAAGGTGTACAGATCTAGCCTTCATTTACAGATATTATGCATTCTGTAAGAATGGAATGATGAAGTGTCAAATGTGAATTTGAATTTCTTAGCATTTTCTTTTTCATTTCATGCCATTTCCCTATCATTTTTCTAGCTTAATTACCTGCTGGTAATTTGTTCCAAGTACTTTTAACAACTGTATGTACTGCAGATAGGGAGTTCATTGATAGTAATAAAGCTTTGTTACAGATTTCATGTTATTTTCCTTCAAGCTTTTTTTACAGTATTTTTAAATTGACATCTTCGAAGCACTGTGACTAAGAGCTGCACACATGGACTTTGCAAAAATACTGTGCTATTTATAATGAGAGATCATTCTGAGACACAATAAGGAAGGTTGGAAATTATATATAAATTCTTACAGGCCCTTGTACTGAGGGGTTCCCCTGTTAGTTAATGTTACTTGTGCTTCAGCAAAAATACAAGTTTGATTTTCCACAATGAAATACAAACAGGTATAAAAAAATGTTAAAAAAGCCATTTTTGATAGAGGATGATATTAGCAATTCAAAAATTTACTACCTGCATTAATTTTATGGAAAGATGAAAAGAATGTGCAACCAAAAACCAAAGTCCTTGTCATTAGAAATGCTGGAACTAACACTACTAAGTAAA
>VXAC01006425.1:285168-344015 GCA_013399225.1 Rhipidura dahli | reverse complement strand
AAAAAAAAAAAAAAAAAACCAAACCAAAACTAAATAGAGAAACAATCAATGGAAATAATTTTGTTTTAAAATTTCACTTTCCTTTATTGTGAGTCATAAAACCACAGGATATCCCAAGCTGGAAGGGAGCTACCAGGATCATCAGGTCCAACTCCTGTCCCTGTACGTCACTATTCCCAAGAGACACACCATGTGCTTGAGAAAGTTGTCCAAACACTCCTTGGGCTCTGTCAGGCTTGGTGCTGGGATTACTTCCCTGGGGAGCCTGTTCCAGTGCCCAGTTATCCTCTGGGTGAAGAACCTTTTCCTAAATTTAACCTAAACCTGCCTTGACACACCTTAATGCTGTTCCCTCAGGTCCTATCATTAGTCAATAGAGGAAAGAGATCTGTCCCTTCTCCTCTGCTCCCCATCACGAGGAAGCTGTAGACTACAAAAAGGATTTCTTGCTTCTTTGAGGATAAACTAGCTACCCATTGCCCTTACTGAAAAAAGCCTCTCCATTTAAATTTGCTGCTCTGACCTAGAGCATGAAATCCCAATCATAAGAGCATGTTATGCAATGCTTTTAGTATTTGCTTTTGTATGTCAAAAAATGGGTTCCTAGCATTCAAATGCCTTCTATTATTTGTTAATCCTTAAGTTTTGGAGGGCGTCCTTTGTGAAGAAGGTTGCAATGTACCAAAAGACATAATGTTCCCCATAACATCATGGAGTTAAAATATATACAATTTTTCACCTTTCATGAGACATCAAAGGTACAATCAAAACAGACCCACCTTTTCAGAAAAATATTTTATTGTCATCCTACCATTTAGAAGTATAAATTAACCATACATATAATTATATTGAAATTGTTTTGTTGACATTACCTAAAGGGAAAAACTTCTGATTCGGGTTATACAATCTATTTCGAACCGTCAGACAGAACCTAAAAAAAAGAAACCCAGGAGTATGCATACATCTGTATATACTTACAAATATTTATATATAAGTCATTAAATCATTTGGGTTGGAAAAGACCTTTAAGATAATAAATTTTATGCTACTTATTCTATAATGCTGCTGATTTCGAAATTATAGTGTAACTACAGGCACAAGTTACAGCATCTTTTATTGCTTGTGGTAAAATTTTGCTTCTTACTGCTCACCACTATTTTGAGAAGTCAGTTGATGAGATCTCTACTACAGTCTTCTGGAGGTTGCTATACAGTCTTTTAAACTTATTTTCATATACTCAAATAGAACCCTGTTCCATAAAACTTCTGCAGTTCTTTGACTTTATGTAATGTCCAGATTGCTTCTAAACACTAGAAAGTGTCAGAAGTCAGATAAACTGGTTTTGAATTAGAATATGTCCAAATGTAAATTAGAAAGGAGTCTTACTTGGTCATCCTTAGGAATGACTGCCACTTTGTTGAAACCTTCCATACTGAGGCACTGAAAAATCATAGCATGGATATACACCATTTGGAGTATATTAAGCAGAATTATCTCCTGTGAAGTATTTCGTTGTCCTTAGCCTTCAGTTTCCTGTACTATTTTCTGGTTTTCTTATATTCTCAATGTTATTCTCTGTTTTTTCCCATCTCTTCAACAATTACCTTTAAACTTAAAACACTTAAAACTTCTTAGGAGATTTATTTCATTTTCTTTCCTTTATAATTTTGGAGTCCTCTATTATTTCCCACCATATCTCTTCAGTCATGGACTGCATTTGCAACGAATTGTAGCTTATCATAAGTGATATAATGCGTTCAGGTCATTTTATATTACTGATGTAGATTGCATATGAAGATTTTGCATCCACTCTCTAGAAAAATCTCATCAACTATTTTTCATCATTCCCTTTGTCTGAGAAGATTATTTTAAGAAGCAGTTTTCTTAAAGAAAACCTTTCTGTAAGTGAAGTTTCTTAAGATTCTCCAGAAACAAATTTCACTTCAAAAAGGGTTAATACTGACTTCCATGTACAAAAGAACCAAAGAAATTTGAAGTGTAAGACCTCAGATGAGATACATGGTAATTGCTTCACTAAAGGCAAAAGTTGCTGAGGTTGTGGTCATTTCTTTTTAAGCAGGGAGATAATGCATGCAGTGTGAACAAAACAAACTGCTGTCTTCACCCCATTGCCTACTGTGGTCTCTCTTTGTGTCAAATGAAATGTTCTTTAACTAAACATTTAGGCTTTATTTAGCTATCTGAGTATCTGTAATCAGCTTTAATCTTGCTCTGTAGCACAAATAACATGTTTATGTTCAGTGCTCCAGACAGTTAATAGACATAATGGTCTCTAATACTGAGGAAACTGTCGTGGTTTAGGAATGATATTCTCCAGTTTTAATACTCCTGCTAAAACCAGGTGCCATGTCTCCTGCCCTCTCCAGCTGGAGGCACAAAAGGCAAAGATCATGGGTTGAAAGAACGATTTACTGCAAACAACGAGATAAGAAGAATAATTTTTACAGAAACCATTTTAATAATAAAAGGTATAGAAAAAGAAAGTATTTACATGAAAAGCCCCCAGCAATAAACAATATAGGACTGCTCCCTTTGCCATCTTTTCTCAACTGGAAGGACTCCCTTTTCCCCAGAAGACATTTCCTTTTCCTGCATCCATACCCAGCAATGGCATGCAGTGGTATAGAATAACCTCAGGGCCCTGTCCATGCCCCCTCCTGGCTACAGCAAAAAGTAACCCTGTCCTGCCCAGGACCAGGACAGAAACCTTAGTGTTTTGGGGATGTAGACAGAGATAAAAATACTGGGGGTTTTTCCATGGCAAAAAATACAGAATATGTCAAGTAAATAATTTAACAAATATTCCTTGAGCAGCTGTTATTTTCAGGTACATAATGCTACCAAGTTAATTTGGTTTTCACATACTCTGCAAGAAAAGGTCTTACAGATACAGGATTTATTTTCTAATATAAATTATCTCAAAACTCAATCTATTATTCATAGTAATAACTGTCTCTCTGGTCGACAGCTTGAAAAAACCCAATGCTTTATGGGACTAAGAGAACATTTATTAAATACTTGCAGCACTTGTTAATCTCAACCCATTTTTCAAAGGTTATACTTTTAATATAATTCCCAAACCATGCTTGAGTAGCAGACAGGAAGTTAGACAAATCTTTGCCAAGATAAAAGTATGTCAAAGCAAGATTGAAAATCAGAATAACAGTTGAAATGCAATTATAAACCAGGCCAGAGGTTTTATGAGCTTCATGCACACAGGAAGTCAACAGAAGTCAACAGACAGATAATCCTGCACTTCAATGAGAGCTGAATCTCCCAAACCAACAGTGGGTGGAGGTAGGGATGTGTATGCCTTTTGCAGCAGTACAATAAGATTTACATGTGACTTTCTCCAGGGAGATTATGCTAGTTTATTGGAAAAAGGCATGAAAGTAAGTTCATCAGATGGTTACACAAAAGAACATATTATTACTTAGCTTTTTAATGTGGCAAGATAATAAGCAATCTGAATTCAGCTACAGCTTAGAGAGAGCTCTTAATGTGAAACAAAAGTTAGAGACTTCGCTTTCCTCTAAATTTATGCATTGCCAGTAGAGTTTTCCAATTTTTTAACAGTAAGATACAAAGAATTATTTTCCACACTAAGCTCAACTTTCCTCCTAATAAAAATTTAACATGGATCAGAGTGAAGTGTGGAAGGTGAAGGTAAAATTCTCTGTTTTACTTACCATCACTCAAGTGGTCATCATGTGTACAATGCTTCACACTTGCAAGCACACAACAAAATCCCTTCCATTGTTTTATATTCGTTCTCTTTAGTGCAATAGCAGGGAAAACAAATACTGATTACTATCCATTCTTTTTCACTGTGTGCAAAAAACCAACTTACATTTGATCCCTTTCTTCTTTGGTTAAAAGAGAGGCTATTATGAGACTTTTGTATTTGAGGAAAAGCGTATCACTGTAAGCAGAGGTGAACCTAAGTATTGCACATAAATATGAATACATGAATGTACATAAATGCACATAAACAGCAGAATTATAAAGGATTGCTCTAGAATATTTTAGCCCTATAGCCTAGTGCAGTAGTTTTTATTTCTGGCAAGGAGTTTGTAATTAACTTAGAAAGACAGTTCTTACTAGTCTGTGACAAGCATGCCTCGGAAAACTGTGGCTGAATAGCTCCCCTGTGATATAGCACAATGAAAATTTGGTTTTGGTGGCACTCTGGGTAAGAATACAATAGTGTACTTGAATACTGTTTTCAGCTATAATGACTACATAGATACTCTGAAGTTCCCCATTCAACAAAATGCTCTCCCAGCTATGATCTAGTGTCCTAAAATATGGCAATTGGCATATGCTGTAATTTTTAACAGGAATTACCTCTCAGTCTGCTCTGTCCAGTTTATATTAAATTAAATGTTCTCTAGTTTCTTCATAATATCATATGATTTAATTAAACTCTGATGAGTAGGCATAACACCAACTTATTTTTAAAGCTATTTATGCGATGCAACAATCCCAGTCCATTATGCCTAAAGAGTCCCGGCTATATCTTCATAGTTTTATCGTGTCAATTTTTAATTACTGTCAACAACATGAGAAGACTTTAATATCTGAAAGTTAGCTGCCATTAACTGCTAGCTTAATTTGAATTAGCTTGATGCTCAAAGACAACTGGTATTTAGAATTTTTATCTATCAGTAATTTTTACCTGTATATGGTCATGTGTTTTGACTTTTAATTTGAAAAGGCTTTGATGAATGCCTAATAATTTTCTACTACATTTTTATATTGATAAAACATTAACCAAAAATATATATTGAAGCAGATTTTATGATTTATTTCAGTTCAATTTGAACATGAATAGTATGAAGACAGTACTTCTGAACAGATTTCTCTTGTTGTATGCCTTGATATCTCGTTAGTCTAGTGTTAGCATTAAACATAAAATAGTTCATTCTTGGGTTTATCTGACATTTACTTACTGATTATGTGTTCTCATTGTCCTTCCTGAAACTGTAAAAACAAAGAAAACCAAAATAATGCTATTATTTTTGACATGCTACGAGTCTGGATGTATTTAAAAAACTTTATTTAGGAAACACTTTGTTTTAATTTGCATTAAACACCCTTTCACATCTCCCAAAGAATCTGTAAGATGGAAGTCAAAAAATGGAAAAGCACACAACTTACTCCACACTCTTCTCCTCTCATTACCTGCCTCACAGCCCCCAGAGCAGTCACCTGAGACATGGCCTGAACCATATGTGATTTCAATGTATGCAGTAATCCCCAAGTAAAAAATTTCTTATAAAAAAGATGATTATCAGGGTGGTAAAACTGAGCATTTTGTTAATCAAACTTGTTTTGAAGGGGGATTCATCTTCACACAAGGGGTTACAAGCACAGCACATCCCTCCAGGGTTGCCATGTAAAAGATTAGCTATTTTTCGATTTATTTACCTACTTTTTTTGATTCTTACTATTTTTGAATTCCAAGCAACTTGACTATTCTTCTTGTCAGTGTACTTTAACCTGATAAGATGTTCCAGATGCAGCTGAAAAAGAAACTTAGAGAAAATATTGCTTCTTTATTCCATATCATGATGACATTCATTCTGCTGCCAATTCAAGTGAAAAACTTCTATCTGATGAGATGCTGCACATAGATCTTTTCCAGAATTTCCAGACACCTCTTTTTTTTCCATTGCATATGTACTTATATATACTCATTTATACATATATATATACACATTTCAAATTACTTTTCCTATCAACATTATTTTTTTCTCTTAAATTTCTGCACCATATGGAGACACTGATTAGTCAGTACTGTTATGTCATGTCTGAATGCTCTGCCTTCTGGAGACACTAAGAAACATCCATATAACAGTAAAAGAGTTTCAGAAGCCATCTCTTTACCTATCCGTTTGCTGCCTAGTTCTTATTGGGCTTATCACAGGCACACCATGCAGGGCTGGCCTGCAAAATTATTTCAGATTTGTGTAAATGTGGAATAACTCTAATCTCACCTAAAGAATTTTTCTCTAAGATTATTCTGCCCTAAGTGAAACGGTGAAAACATATGAGACTACATTTCTTTACTTCTTGTGCTTCAGCTGTTTGCTTGCAGATACTTTTTTTTTTTTTTTTTTCCCAAAAGATGGCTTTACAAACACATTTAGGAGCAATTACCTTCAGTGGTGCTGGAGGGAGTGGTGGAGAGAGGAGGGTGGGAGGAAGTAGAAGGTAATGACACAATGACACCAAACCCAGACTTTAAATAAACTGGAGAATGTTAATAAGCCTACTGTTGGAGAAATTCTCACCAAAATGTACACATTGGCTTTTCCACTGTCTCTGAATATCTTCAGAGTATCAATTTTAGCAACCATGACTGGCAATTTGTTTCAGCTACAGCCACCAATCACCAGCATGTGGGAGAAAACCACAATAGAATTGACAAACATTGTTTGGGCATGTCACATTTTTGAAAACACCCATAAACATATGCCTGTTCTTTTGCATCTCAAAATAGCTTCTCTCAGCAACAGAGGAAAAAAAGAAAAAACACTGAACTTTGGTGAACCAAAACTATGTGGTACATCTTGTTTTGCTCTGTGCATGTATCTGTCAGCTTATGCCACATTCAAAATCAGCCATCAGTGACAGGAAACCATGTGCATAATCCTTACTTGTTTGTTTAATGCCACTCTTAGACTTACCAGTAGTGAAAGCTTGTGGGGGTGGGAAGAATTCAGTATTTGTTGTTTAGGAGAATTTCTTTTTGCAATACAGTCCAAATACAGAACTTCTGTTTCTTCTTTGTGTGTCTGCAAGCACACATGTGTGCAGATACACACACAGAGGAGCACTTCAAAGAGTGGGAGAAGAGCTGCCCTCCCAGCTGAAGGCTCCCATGAGGACTGTAGAATAGATGAGCCATTGGACTTGCTGCACCATAAATGCAGGTGAGAGACTGGACTGAGTCACTCTGAGAGCACTAGTCTGACAGGGGTTTATTTTGGGATTATTTATTAAAGAGTGTCAGGCATAGGATTATGGATGAAAGATGAGCAGAGGGACTGCATTTCAGAGTGACCTGCTAAAACCAGGCAACAAGAAGGTCCACTGAACACCAGCCAGTGGGAAAGAGCATTAAAAAAGGAAGAACAGAGAGCTGGGAAGGAATATTTGAATTATGGTACAGACCATGTGGTAATCATAAAATGTGCACTTGGCATGTGATTTAAAATATGTGGTTATCCATAGTTGCTAATTATATTATATATAAACCTTTGCAAATAATTGTCTGTTCATACAGTGATTTAAAGAGAGCTCTAGTCCTCCAGGAAATTATTCTAAAATTATCAGCTCTATTTGGAAATGCAGAGGATAATATATTTGAGTAGTGTCTTCCTACAGTGTTATTTAAAGTCCCATAAAGCAATTTTTTGTTGAATCTACTTTTTTTTTACTTTCTTTTAATATTTTATTTTTCTGCCTTTATTTTGAGAGCCTCAGATAGCCCCTTGTCTTTTCTCAGTGGAAAAAACAATTAATTGCTTCCCTGAGAGTCATCACAGAATCGTGGAATGGTTTGGGTTGGAAGGGACCTTAAAGATCATTCAGTTCCAACCTCTTGGCAAGGTCAGCAACACTTTCTATTAGACCAGATTGTTTGAAGCTCCATTCAACCTGGCCTTGAACATATCCAAGGATGGACCATTCACAGACTTCTCTGGGCAACCTGTTCCAATGTCTCACCACCTTCACAGTAAAGAATTTCTTCTGTATATCTAACCTAAACCTGCCCTCTTTCAATTTAAAGGTGTTATCCCTTGTCCTGTCACTACATGCCCTTAGGAAAGGTCCCCTACAGCTTTCCTGTAGGCCTCCTTTAGGTCCTGGAAGGCTGCTGTGAGGCCTCCAGGGAGCCTCCTATCTTCTGGGCTCTCTTCATAGGAGGAATTATATCTTAAGCTGGGTTTTGCACAAGTGATGAGAGGGCTGTAGACCGCATTACTTGATCAGTTGGTAGAGTTAATTTTCACTGATAGCACTAGAGCTCACTTTTCTCCAAAGCGAATTTTTGACCATCTTCTGTTTTTAGAGCACACAACTCTTTTTCCTAACCCAAAACGTGTACATGGATTTATGAGTGTCTAAAACACTCTTGTTAAGATCACTGGACTGTACCATGGAGATAATGATAACTTAGAGCAAATGTATTTGCAAAATTTTGAGAGTAATGATTTTGTACCATTAAAACAAAATTGTGCATCAGCTTCTCAGACAACGAATTCAGCACAAGGTATTCCTAAGAAATCAAGCCTGTGCTCTTTCAGAAGATGATGTTGTTTTATATTTCATGACTGCTTTGCTATTGAAATGAATACCTTTCTCTTTTGTTACAGGTCTCTCTAGGATTTGGTAAGTGGAAGAGATTTGGTGAAATAACTCCCAGTGAATTCGCAATTTGATATTTTAATTTGTGAAATATGCAGTATTGTTTAGCAGAGCTACATACAACCTAGAGGAGGTTTCAGAAGTGTGAGTGCATCATGCTACATCCATAGATATAAGACTTTTTAATTACTTGAAGGGAACTAATGACCCTTTCTTTGACGGGCAGGAGATTATTAGATGTTTGTGAAATTCAATCAAACTTTATGCCACAAAAACTTTTTGGCCTCTGTGTGTCATCAGACATAGCAGACACAGAACAGCTTTCAGCATCTGCTCAGCTGTCCTACAACACTTGAAATCTAAGAAAGAAATACATTTCAGAGCCACTCAAAAGTTCTTCACTGTGTTGATTAGTATCTTCAAAATGTGGGAAATGAACCAGAATAAAGGTGTCACCACACCAATTCACAATGTTCACAAAACAATTATCCCATCCAAATGCTGGGATTGATTTTTGCCCCCCCCTTCATTTTTATAGCAGTAATGAATATAAATAAGTCACAGGAAAATTATTTCCCTGCTGTTTCACAATGCTTCCCTTATCTAGCAGGCACAGCTGTCACACACCCAAATGCTTTTATTTACATTGTCTATGGATAGAAATATTAATGCTAATGTCTTTTAATGGAAAAAAAATACTTATTATCAGAGCACATAGTGAATTTTAACTAGGCCACTATTATTTTTTTTGTCCTATAAGAAATAATGATTGATTATTTTATCCAGTTCACCAAAATTTCTCCTTTTTTTCTGTCCCTTTCTCATAATGATGACTGCCACTGAATTAACTGGCAGATGTATGCTTCAAAACGTATATGTACATGAAAATTTCACCTTGTTTTTGGGAGTTTTTTGTCACCATTTATGCACTTCTAAGAAGCCTCTGAATATTTCAGTATAGTATAAGAAAAGTGTCTAGAATTATGCCATGTAAAAATTAATTGATTAAAGCGTCTAAGAAAACAAAAATCCCCAACATTTTTCACTAAAAACTGATCAAGAGAAATGGAAATTTTGCACATAAATAACCCGGTGAGTTTTGTGTTTGTACATAAGTGAATGGGATCAGCAACATAAGATTTATTAAATCCATTTTTCCATCTTTCTGTGCTTTTACTTTCATGATACAATCTATCAGTTTACAGTCCTAAAATATAAAATGTAGGACCTTGCTAAATTTGTAAATTTGAAAATACACAGCTCACTTTAAATTATTTGAAGATTAATGTTCACACATTTTTTGAATGGTTCCAGGGAGTGTGACTCCACTGCTTCCCTGGGCACTCTGTTTTAGTGTTCAACCATCCTTTTTGTGAAGCAATTTTTCTTAATATCTAATCTAAACTTCCCTTGGTGCAACTTGGGGCCGATTCCTCTCGTCCTGTCACTGGTTAATTGAGGGAAGAGGCTGCACCCTTTGTGCCTACAACCTCTTCTCAGGCTCTGTAGAGAGTGGTAAGCTTCCCTCTGGGCTTTCCCTTCTCCAGGTTAAACAACCCCAGCTCCCTCAGTCTCTCCTCATAAGACCTGTACTCCAGACCCTTCACCAGCCTTGCTGCCCTTCTCTGGACTGCAGTGCCTCAATATCTTTCCTGAAGGGCCCAAGGCTGAACAGAGTGCTCGAGGTGCAGCCTCATCTGTGAGGATCCCTGCCCTGGTCCTGCTGGCCACACCATTGCTGATACAGGCCAGGATGTCATTGGCCTTCTTGGCCACCTGGGCACACTCCTGGCTCATGGTCAACTGTGTTGGCCAGCACTCCCAGGTCCTTTTCCTCTAGGCTGCATTACAGTCACTCACCCTCCAGCCTGTAGCACTGCAGGCGGTTGTGATTGAAGCACAGGACCCCGCACTCTGCCTCCTTGAACCTCATACAGCTGATCTTGGCCCATGGATCCAGCCTGTCCAGATCCCTGGGCAGAGCCTTCCTACCCTCCTGCAAATCAACACTCCTACCCAGCACAGTGTCATTTGCAAAATTACTGATCAGGGGTCCAATGCACCCCTGACCATTGATAAAGGTGTTGAACAGGACTGGCCCCACCACTGCGTCCTTGGGAGCCCCACTTGAGACCAGCTGACAAGCTGGATGTAACTCCATTCACCCACACTCTGGGGCTGGCCATCCATGCAGTTTTTTACCCCGTGATTTTACACCATTCCACATCATGGAAAAATCAGTGTTTCTAGGAGAATGTTGCAGAAAACTGTGTCAATGGCTTTACTAAAGTCTACGTAGATGATATCCACTGCCTTTCCCACATCCACTAAGCAAGTCACTTTGTCATAGGAGATCAGTAATTTTTGGGTTTTGGTTTGGTTTTTTTTTTTTTTCCCAATGTTTTCTTACTTATCTTTTGTAGCAATCAGGTACATTTTTATGTTAGAGAAAATTAGGTTGTATGTTGCCCCTGATGCCAGATATCTCTGATGATCCTTACTTCTTATGGGAATTCACTGTGCTTTCTTATGCTGATCACTGGGAAATTGCTTCTCTTATAAGGATTTACAGTGTGGTTATAAACTATGATGTTCTTCCTGGTCTGAACTTTAAATTGTTTTATGTTAGGGCAGTCACTGAGAGTGAGTGAAAGAAATTATGACCAACACTCTGTATGATAAAGGCTAAGTCTCCTTTTTATTTTTTTTTACTTTATGTTTTTAAGTTAGAGGTATAATAAAATAGTTAAAAGAGCATATTGTGAGAAGACAGACAAAATCAATTGCATCAAAAAGATGGCCATATTTTGTCAGAAGGACTGGTGAAATTTGTTTTAAAAAGCTATCAAGGAGCAACATATAGATGTTTACTTTGTACATCACAGTCTATTTCTACCTTCACTGTAGGAGTATTTTTTTAAGAGAAAAGCCTTTTGATGAAGAGGATAACTGTCAAAATTACAGCTGTTACAGGCCCACATGATAATTCACAAGGTGTGTCAAACCTTCAAAGCATTCTAAAATACAAAACAGAAATTATACACTATTAGGCTTGTTTTAAAACTAAGATGTTTGTTTCTAAAATGTACAATAGAATGCAAATTCTCCCACTCTTGTTGAAAATATTTCCTTGTTTCCTAATTTGTAACTATAAAGTTATTCAAAGTAATTGGACACAGTTATCTGTGACCCTGTAACATCCTAATTCTTTATAAGTTCTTTAATGTACAAAATTCACATCCAGCCATATTTTGTACAGACTCATATGTCACTAATCATTTTACCTTCTTTCCATGTATTAAAAGAATTAACTTTCAGTTGGATAGATAAACAGTATTCTGTGTGTATGAATACTTTGAGGTTTAGAAGAAAAAGGAAATTGAACTGATGTCATGCTGCTTCTGTCAAAGTCCCATATGGTCTCTGCATGTTAAGGAGTTTGGTAGTGGGGGCACTATGCCAGCACATTCCCAAAGTTGCTGTATGTAAAACCTCTCAGCTCAATCCAGCTAAAACTCAGTGCACATCTATTTTTTTCAGTGCATATCTTTTCTTTAGAATCTGTTTTCCACTCCTTCATACAGTCCAGTTTACAAAGGCAGAGCTAAGAGCCTTTCAGAGTTTGTCTTGTGAAAATATGTAGCAGCTCATTGCAAAACAACATTTTTACTTTTACTATTTGATTGAATACTATTTTATCAATCAAAGATAGTTAACCATTATGTTTGAATATAAAATAATGTATTTTGTTACTTTTGTTCTGACAGGACCATGTTTGACTAATAGACTATCTATTTATCTTTTAAAAATAATTTTCTCTTTTAAGGACAAAGCAGTTAATAAAAAAGCCTCTCTTGTATGAGAAATTCTCTCAGCACTTCAACATCTTATGTTACAAAACTCTTCAAAATTCAGTTTGAGTTTTTTTTAAGAAGTAAATTTCAGCATAATTTTTTAAATCAGTAGATACTTATCAATAAAACTATACCTAGTTTTTTTCCAGTTTCCCAACATCCCCAAAACGGATGAGTTTCTGTCAGTTTATATCCATGCAATACAAATATGGAGAAACAGCAGTAAATTATCATCATTCTTCCCTCTAAGAGTTTGAGCTGTCTTGTAGTGATACTATCTATAGCATAGAGGTTTGTCCTTTAAACTAAGCTAAACCTTGTATGTTCAGCTGTGTTATGCTCAAAAAGCAATTATTAATGTAAAACTTCTCTGTTGGTTAAACTACTGACATTTCACCCAAGTCTTATGCCCAGTTCTTTCTTTTGTTACTTCCTTGGTTTTGGTGGGTTTTTTTACTATTTTTAGGCTTCAATTCCACATTTTTAAATTTAATTATCATTGAAGCCAATTGAAAAATGCAACTTCAATGAGGGTAGAGGAGAAAACTCATTTGAATTTTGTTTCTATTACAACTTCCAGGAAAAAAAGTATCCCTATCTGAACCACTTCTTAAACCTTCTTAGGGATCTGTTTCTTTCAACAGAAAGGAAATGAAAGCCTTGGCTTTTTGTATGTCTATTTGAAATCATCCTTTTAACTTTATCTTTCTGTAGGCAAAAAGAGTAAATGAAAAGAACTGTACAGAGAGCAAACCATCCTTCTGACTTTTACCAAGAAATGGAGAAAAAGAGAGAAGGCACTGCATCTTAATCATTCTTTTCCTTCTACAAATTCTAGTTCTCTGAGGTCATACAAGATGAAATTGGCTGCCATTCCATGCTAACCTGTTCATAGACACATGGAGTAAGTTAGGCTGGAGGAGACATCTTGAAGCCACCTAAGCAACTGCTTGCAGAGTTGCTTCCCCACGTGAGTCAGTCTGCAGCTGGCACCATTGCATTGGGTTGTTTGATCCCACGTGCAAGGTTTTGCATTTGACTTTTTTGAAATGTCTGAAGTTCCTTGCAGCCAATTGCTTCAGCTGGAGGTCCCTCTGACACGCCCCTGGTAAGGAAGGAGTAGATCATCTCACATCCAGACTGCTGATGGAAATGTTCCACAGCATTGTATGCTGAGGAGTGAAACATTCAGTTGATACACTCTTGTCACTCATTAGACAAGAGATTAATTCTGAAATGTTCATTAACAACATCCATGGCTGATCTCTTGCCTGCAGAGCTTTTTATTTCTTCATAGATGTCAATATGTGTGGTCAAGAACCATTTATCTTTAGTAAGGCCAAGATAACTGCTCCCAATAACATTTCTGTTCTGGTTTCTAAAACATTTCAAGAGGATTTGCTTCACAATTTTCCTGAGTAGCAACATTAGGCCTACCAGTTTGGAGTTACCTAAATACTCCTCCTTTCTTTTTTTGAAGATGTGCATAGCTAATATTTTCATTTTTTTCCATAACACTTTAAAGACATTCATGAGCAGCCTCTCAACATCACCCACCTCCTTCAGGATTCTTGGTGGATTTCCAACAGCTCACACTTGCTCATGTCCACTTCACTTAAGCAATACCTAACTCAACTCACCTCTGCAGTGGGTAGTGCTTCCTCAGAACCTGTTGCTAAGCCCAGAGAGCTGGGATTCCTGAGAGCAGACCTTGCCAGTTCAAGGGCCAGGAGGCATACATTTTCTTAGTCTTTGCCTTGCTTCTTTCGTATTGCCTATAATTTTCCTGAATGAGACAAAATGCATTATTCTGGAACTTAAGCATTTGATTGCAGTCGTGTATTTTCTCACATCGTTCAGGATCTGAAACAGTACTGCTTCAATGTCAGTCAGTCAGATTAAGGTTGACAGTGACTGTCACATCCTTGATTAGGTCTTCCCTATTTATGTATAGCAGCAGAGTCTCTCTTCTGGTTGTTCTGTCCAGTCTCTGTGCCAAATAATTGTCCCCAATGCACTCCAGAAATCTGTGGGATTGCCTGTGCCCCCACTGCATTGCCCATCCAGCAGCAGGTATTAAAATTACTTCTTAAGTCTGCTAAAGGATGAGAAAAAAGAAATGTAAGTCACCAATGCTCATCTTAACATTAGCATACCATTCAAACAAAAGACCAAACAAATTTGGTGTGTGTCCAATGCACACTTCAAATATTCTTATCAGTGAAAAGCCCAGTGCATTCAGAGCATAGCAGCTGAAATGTCCTCTATGTACCTTCACTTTCCTTTAATGTAACTGTTAGCAGCTGCAGCAGCAAGTGAAACTCAGACAGCTGTGTTTAAAATCTTGTGTGAGAGTACCATGCAGAGTACTCTGCAGTCTCAGTCCCCAAAGGCTATAAAAGGGAAACTTTTAAAGCAGGCAGTGTCTGCTTTTTTCCCTGCTTTCTATTTTTCATTGGAAATACTCTCTAGAAGGCATAGCAGCCTGACCTTCCTCACATTACTGCAATTAAGCCATGATTGGGGCAGATACAAAGAAAAGGGATCTGTCAGCTTTTTACAATATAGCCTTAGTATTCTTCACAGTTTAATAAGAATGTATAAAAGAAGTGGCCATCCTTGAAAAGCAGTGTAAATTACAGGGGAAAAGAAACACAGGCAACTGACACACAAACAACCCTTAAAAGGAAAAAAAATCTACCAAAAAACCCACCACCAACAAAAAACCCCTACTAACAGAAAAACACAACCAAACAAAAAAAAAAAAAAAAAGAAAGAAAAAAAAAAAAAGCAGAAAAAAAGCTTGATTTTCCCCTTTGGACAGATGGAATAGAGAAAGACAACTCATTCAATACTGCACTGTCTGTTTCAGAGGCAAAAACTAAACATAGGACTAAATGTCTTCCAGTTTGAGGTTTTTCTTTAAATCAGTTGAAAAAAATGAGCATTTGACAATTCTTTTCAATGAAAAATACTAGATTAATTGAATATTAATAAATAAATTACAGTTGTTCAGTATTGATTCAAATATTTAAAATAGACATATGAAAAAGAAATTTGTATTTAGCCCTTTGCCAGTATATATTCAGAAATGTTAATAAGAAGTGTTGTTTTTTTCCAAGAGGCTTCTCAGAAGATCAATACCAACAAAGTTGAACTGAGGAAATATTCTTTCTGTTTGACACTTGTAATCAAAATAAATTCTTTACCGGTTTGAACTGTACTGTTAAAAGTTACTTTTAGTTTTCCTATAACATTTTTTTATTCTCACTGTTTGTAAAATTTTTATATTTCTCTTTTGGATGTTTTTTATATTTTTTGTTGTTTCCAAATAATTTCTTTTTTTCAGTAATTTATTTTTTTCCAAAAGAAGTAAAAGAAATTTTTAGAGAAAGAACAATTTCCAGCAGAAGAAAATCATCAGTAGAAATTCCATACAGGCAATTGCCAAGATATGAAGTTCAAATTCCATATGGATGTAAAATTACCACATATTCATATGTCTTCTTTGGAATATAAGATATTTTAATGATGATTCTTTACCGAATAATATTAATAGTTATTCCATTATTTGGGAGAGGGGAAGAAACACTAAACCAACCAGTTTATTTTCCTCAGTTAATTTTCCTCATATGCACTTGTATCAAGTGACATAAGTGTCAAGCAATAAATATGCATGAAGATGTTTTGATAAAGTAAATTTGTGCATGTGTTTGACTTTATTTCTATAGTGGAACTAATGAAACAGTCCTATTGAATAGACCATCTATTGGATCCGGTCTGATATAAAAGTTCTGTGTAGCAAAGTAATTCTGATTTACCTCTGAATAACAAAAGTTAACAATTCACTGTCATTTTAAGCAATAAGGAGTACATTTTTCAGACAAAAATTTGCAACAAAGGAATTAGAGAATTTTAAGGTAGGAATTCCAATAGTTGCAGTTAATATATCAATTTATGTACAATCTGGTGACACCCAGAGCTGGTATTACACTTATAATGATCTAATATACCTAATATGAAACTGTTGAAACTAAGAAATGAAGTACCCAAATGATTGCATCATTACATTTCAGTGATATACAGTAATAATATTCTTTTAGTTAGAAGAAAAGCAAGTGCTCCAGGTCACCTTGATTACAGAATCACAGAATGAGCTAGGTTGGAAAAGACCTTTAAGATCATCTAGTCCACCCTATAACTTCACACCTCCTCATCAACTAAACCATGACACTGAGTGCCATGTCCAGTCTTTTTTTGAACATATCCAGGGACAGTGACCCCCCCACTTCCCTGGGAAAACTATTCCAGTGCACAGTTGTCCCTTCAATGAAGAATTTTTTTCTAACATCTAATCTAAATTTTAAAGAAGAATTCCTCCATTTCCTGTCTATAGTAGAGCTCCAGAAGTGATAGAGTTGTTTGCCTTAAAAAATAAAGCTGTTTTATTTAAGAAGAAAGCTCAGATAAAAGCTGCACCATCTTGAGACCATGCTTAGGGACTTAATAATGTGATGATCAAATAGCTAGCAAATTAGTTGGTGGTATTTTTTGTTTGGTTGGTTTTGGGGTGGATTTTGTTTGTTTGTTTGGTTAGTTGGTTTGTTGTTTTGCTTTGTTTTTGTTCAGCATTCCAGCTATTGCATTTTTAAAATGATTTTGTTGCAGTTTTGCTGTTTGGGAGGCAAGGACTTTTCAATCACACCTGCGTCTCTTGACAGATTAGCAAAGTAATTTTCCCAACTATAAAGATGAGCAGGCTTTAATTTCTTTAATTTTGTAGTAGAAAGCTAAACAGAACAGAAAGTTTTGAAGAAACTTTAAGTGAGCAGTATGAGGAAAAAGGTTTACTTTGGTATTTAAGAAAAACAAGTTTTTCCTAGCTCAGTATTTAAGTGCAAGCATTTCTATTTGTAACATGAAAATAACAACATTATGTAGAGTAGAATCTCTATTTATTAACACCAGTTTACAAATTTCTACCTTAAAACGCCTTATTCCAGCCTTCTCTGTTGAAATTACGACTGTATTTGTGGCCAGTAGTGTAACAGAGTAAAATAGCCAGGTGGCTAACAAACCAAGAAAATAAGCGAGTCCTTTTGAATTTAGAATCCCTTGGTTGGGTCTATGCTTGCAGTCATTCCCTGTGACTAGAACATGTAGATGTTATGACTTGCTTACTTAAAAAAAACCCAAACAACATAGATTCTGTTGGAGACCTTGTTTCTTTTGTATGACTGGTCCCATTGCATTTCCAATGCCATTTTTATCCAGTGTTTTTGTACAGTTACTTTAATCTGCTTTGATTCATCTGACATGCACAAAGGCATTGCCAGTTAGAAGGAAGCATGCCTGTGTCTGGTCAACTTAAATTCATAAGTGCAAGGATTGGAGGAAGTGGTAATAATTGATTGGAATAAATTACACAATCCAGAAAAAAATAAAACCAACACAAAAACACACAGGAGAAACCACTTGTGGTCCTCCTCCCCTCACAAAGTCCCTTTTAGGGTGTTCTAAAAGTAGTCATGTTTTAAACAGAAACTGGTCCTCTCTTGGCAGTTTGATCCCTCCTGACTTCTTCAGAGATGACAGCATCAGCAACACTGTAACATTGGCTTTCAACACAGAAAAATTTCAGGTTTCAAAATCCTCACCCTAATTATCCTGCAGTAGTTATTATTTGACTTCACCATATAGATGTGCTCTTCTTGAAGAAATGGAGATAAGCTCCTCAGCCACTGCAAATATCAGATTCATCAAGGCTCTTTATAAAAACAAATCTAAGAAGAAAGGTATAGCAACTGCTGCTCTCAAAAGTACATGCACTTAGGAGAGTTACTCCAGGCCCATGTGTGCTATGTAGGAAGCATGAGTGAATTGGCAGATGGTAAAACTGAGATAACATCAGCATGAAAAGGACTCTAACAAGATAAAATTGGAGTCCATTTGCTCTCTGCAGCCTGACAGTATATATACAGGCAGATGCACTAGATTATCTAATGAATTACTATGTATTTGTGCTCCAGAGCCCAGCAAAAATTAGAAACCTTATGAATACTCTTCAAAATGGCTATTGAGTTTCATTAAGAAAAATTAGTCTGTTTTCAAAGCAGCAAAGCACAAAAATTACTCTTTATAGTTTCATTGTAAACGGCTTGTTTGCTTACTTAATGCCATATTTCAGTGCACCAAATAGATTTTATCATAATTATTTTATCATAATTTTTTCATTCAGATCACAAAGATAAATCACTTCCTCCTTTGCACAGATTATTAATTTTTTTTTCATTGTGGTGTGATCATCTGTCCCTTATTTATGACTACCTACTATTCCTATAGTAAAAGGTAATATTGCTTAAATAAAAAAATAGTAACAGAAATGCATTCAAAGCATCTAGCTTAAGTTAGCTGTTGGCCACTAAAGTCAAGCAGCTGGAAGTAAGCAATAGACTCTGTCATGTTCAGTCTGAGCCAAGGTCTTTGAGTCAAACATATGGAGTCTCATTAACTTTAGTTGGCTTTTCAGGTCTGTGTTCCATATGTATGCCAGTTTAAAACTAAAAGTATTCCATGAACTTATCTTATATTTGCTTTTTTTAACTTACATTAAAATTTTATGCACATTTTCTGAAATTTCATAATAAATGTGTGTGAATAATATATTTTCATTGTAGACTGAATTAAGAATTTAGAAAAAAAATAATTCATGGTACTAGTCATGAAGTGTTCCAGTAGGAAACGTAAAGATTATAAAAAGATCCAAATATTGTTGATGAAAGCTGAGAGGGACTAGATATTAATGAAGCAGATACTGCATATGTTAGATCCAGATGTAGAATGGCTCTGGTATTTCTTTTGCCAGTGTTTGCCAGTGAAGGGAAAATGTAATTTATAATAGTGTATTTTAACCCTCATGTATAATTAAAATTGCTAGGCAAACATATATATAAATATATATATAGTTTTTCTTAAACACCTCCACGGATGATGACTACAGAGATGGTCTCCCCTGAGCCTCCTCCTCTCTAGGCTAAAAAATCCCATACCTTTCAGCTGCTCCTCACGAAACTCAGTCTCTAGACCCTTAAACAGCTTTGTTGTCTTTCTCT
Source organism: Rhipidura dahli (assembly GCA_013399225.1). Taxonomy (NCBI): domain Eukaryota; kingdom Metazoa; phylum Chordata; class Aves; order Passeriformes; family Rhipiduridae; genus Rhipidura; species Rhipidura dahli. The sequence continues at coordinate 324,652 of VXAC01006425.1, read as the reverse complement.
GGACTCCCTCCAGCACCTCAGTGTCCTTCCTGAATTGTGGCCCAGATCTGGACACAGAACTCAAGGTGAGGCCTCACCAGAGCTGAGGGAGGAGCTCAGGGGGAGAACTGATTCCCTGGTCTTGCTAGCCACACTATTCCTGACAAAAGCCAGGTGGCCATCTTGACCACCTGGGCACACTGCTGGCTTGTGTTCAGGCTCTCTGCCCCAAGCCTGCAGCATTACATGGGGTTGTTGGGAACCATCATCTTCATTATTGCTTGATTCCACTTGCAGGACCTTGTACTTCATATGCAAGGGCACCTGGAAAGGTGGGGTAGTCACAGAGGAGATGTGCTGGCTGACCAGCAGGAACTCTTCACTACTGCCACCTGTCCATTAAGTCACTGTGTTTAGCCAGCTGGAGAGAGGACATAGAACCCTCAATATCATGCACTTGAGCCAGTTGTAGGGCCTGTCCCAAGGAAGGCAGGATGGGATTCCAGTTGTCTGTATCTCTCTTGCACCAGCTGATACTCCTCAACTTACCCAGTGCCTCCCCGAGCTCTGTCACTGAGCAGAGGGGTTCCTGCACCTGGGCACACCTTCCCCAGGGGTGTCACTGCTGCATTCCTGTGCTGACCCAAGAGCAGGGCACAGCATGCAGCTGACACCAGGCTGGCAGCATGTCCCCAGTGGAGCTCTGTCTGGGCACTGTGTCAGCCGTGGTGGGGGCAGAGAGGCCATGGTTTTCTGCTGGTTGGGTGCCAACCTGGTTGGGCTGGCAGGGCTCCAGCTCCCTTCCTGTGTGAATTACCACACAAAGTGCTGTGCAGGGCCCTGGCTGATTGCCACACCCTGTGTGCAGTGCTCCTGACCACAAGGAGCTCCCCAAGGGCTTCTTTTACGCATGACAGGCTTGGCTACTGTTGGTCCTGTGCTTGGGGTCTCTGTGAGATCATGGTGGCTCTCTCAGCTGTCTTGGAGGTTTCCTCTGTTGGGAAACCCACTCCCACTGCCAAGTCATTAAGTGCACACACAGGAATTTTGTACTTGAAAAAATAAATCAGGAAATTCAGTAATAAAGTTTCAAGAACATCCTTATATCACTTTGACCTGTTTATTCTAATGGTCTGATCAAAATATTTCAGACTGCAGTGTAATTTGAGAGATTTTATGTATTGTTACACTACCTTTAATAACCAAACTGTTTCATTTTAAGACATACCAAAAAACTGCTTGCCACAGTTGTCTTAAATTAAAATTGTTTTAGGAGAGTTATTCCCATCCTTCCATTCAACCTTGCTTTTTCAAGGTAAGAGCACAGTATGTAGAAATGAAGAGATGGAGCAGATAAAAATAACTCTGTCCAATCAACGTTAAAAATCAGATTTATATTGACAATAGGAAAGAAATATATTTTGGTTTTTTTATTTGTGATTTTATGCATGGTTATCTAGAGGACTAGGTGGCTTGTTGGATTGATACCCTATTTTCTCTTTCTCATTTGCTTTCTACCATATCTCTGGAGATCGGAGACTTTCAGATGTGAAGTTTTTCAAATAAAAAATGGTTTCCAAAAAATTAGCTCAATATTGTTATGTAAGTTCCCTGTGAATATTTTTTGGTACTTCTAGTCATCTGCACTCTATGCACGGTTTTACTAAACTACAATTACAAGGCTATGTGTATATATAGGTGTGTGAGTGTATATATATATATATATATATATATAGTCCTTACACATATACACACATACATACAAATGCATATTTATATAAATATACCAGGACAACCAAGGCACCAGGCCCAGCCAGCATGGGTTTAAGAAAGTCAAGTCCTGTTTGACCACATTGATCCCGTTTTATGACATTGTGATCTGCCTACTGGATGATCGAAAAGCTGTGGATGTTGACTTCATCCAAGCCTTTGATACTGCCTCCTATGGTATTCTCCTGGAGAAGCTGGCAGCTCATGGCTTAGACAGAGCTGGCTGGATGGCCACTTCCAGTGAATGGTGGTGAATGGTGCCAAATCCAACTGGTATCTGGTTACTAGTGGTGTCCTCCAGGGCTCAGTAATTTGGCCCAGTCCTGTTCAATATTTTTATTGAGGATCTGGATGAGGGGACTGAGTGTGCCCTCAGTAAATTCAAAGAGACCAAGTTAGGTGGGAGTATTGATCTGGAGGATAAGAAGTCTCTGCAGAGGGATCTGGACATATAGATGGGCTGAGACAATGGTCTCAGTCTGAAACTCTGGCATGAGTTTCAACAGCACCAAATGCTGGGTCCTACACTTCTGCCCCAACAACCCCCTGCAGCACTACGGGCTGGGGGCAGAGGGGCTGGGAAGCTGCCCAGTGGGAAAGGGCCTGGGAGTGCTGGTTGACAGCTGGCTGAGCGTGAATCAGATGCTTGTCCACATGTTCAAGAAGCCCAGTGGCAACTTGGGCTGTGCAAAAAATGCTGTGACAGCAGGACTAGAGAAATGATTTCCCCCCTGTACTTGGCACTGATGAGGCTGTGCCTCAAATGCTTTTGGGCTCTTCACTGCAAGAAGGACACTAAGGCGCTGGAGTCCAGGGAAGGGCAATGGTGCAAGCTGATGAAGGGGCTGGAGCACAAGTCTTATAAGGAGTGGCTGTGGGAATGCGGAGTGTTTAGCTTGGAGGGGAGCATGAAGAGAGACTTTATACCTCTGCATCTACCTAGAAAGAGATTGTAGTGAGGTGGTACTGAGTCTCTTCCCCTAGGCAACAAGAAAGAAGACAAATGCAAAATCCTCAGTTTGTGCCAGAGGAGATTTGGATTGTATATTAGGAAAAAGTTCTTCGTGGAAAGGGTTGTCCAGCATTTAGAACAGGCTACCCAGGGAAAAGATTAATTCAACAACCCTGGTGGTGTTTAAAAGATCTACAGGAGAGGCACCTGAGGTATGGTTTAGTGGTGAACTTGGCTGTGCTGTGTAAACATTAGGTTTACAGTTGGACTTGATGATCCTAATGTTATATTCCAACCCAAATGATTCTATGATTCTAATAGTAATAATATAAAAAAAATGCTGTGGATAAAATAACATATATTGGTCCTTTAATTATTAATAGCTTCATGCATGTTTTTAGTATTTAAATTCATTTTGGAATTATTTGAAAAACAGAGATAAATTTACTTTAGCTGGTGAAGAAAAATAAAAACACCATATGGGTAAAGGAAGAGGCACAAAAAGCAACATCCTTTTGAAAGGTCTTCAGTGCAGTTGCATAACAAAGCTGCCGCCATACATAGGATTTTTTTCAGTGTTTCACGATTTACATAGTCTACTCGAATGCATTATAGCTGTTACTGAGTATGGATTAGCTATATTCTCAGTGTAATTGAATTTTCAGATTTATCTGGTATCATTTCATGACCAAATCAGTATTTTTAGTCAAAAAACTTCAATCCACTCTGAAGCTATTTTTCATTCCCAATTAATTTGCTCAGTGCAGGTATGGAGAAAATGCCATACTGACAAACACTCACAGCACTTTACAGCTGTGTGGTATCATCAAGACAGTTCTATCATTTTGGAGAATTGCACAACTGGTAGAATTATAACATCCTCAGTACTAGATATAGAAGTGAAAACAGCAAGGGGCATAAATTCTCTCAAGCAGTGTGAGAAACAAGAACCTTTGAAAAGAAAAGGTTGTGGGTAAACCCTTGTACCAGTTGTTTGGAGGGGACTTTCTTTGTGATTCAAATTACTTAGTAAGCATGACTTTGGTTTTATAGCCTAACCAACTCCAAGTGTTGTAACCAGCCACTTTACAATCTCCAGATTGGGAGTTAACTGCTTTATAGCAAAAAGCATCAGAAAATGATCTGCCATTGAGTAACTTCATGAGCAGCCTTCCCTGAACTGTTAATCAAAGTGATTGGCACTTGGATTTGAGCCCTCCAGGTTAATCCCTGGTTAACCTCCCAGGTTAATCTGTCGGGAGGAAAACCATGGCTCTGCTACTGACAACTACTTCTCTTTGGTGTCTGTTTCTTCTCTTGGACTGCTTCTGCTAAGAGAGCCAGCCCAAGCAGCGAACTGCACAAGTGCAAGGAAATGGGTTATAGTGAGGAGAAAAGTGTTTTGAAGCTGGCTAGTCTTCACTGCAATCTCTGACACTCAGTAGAAACATTTGGTAGGGAGGGATATGTTTCTTCAGTACTTGCAAGGGGCATAGAGGCAATAGATGGTGGAGCCTGGTGAGGTGTGCAGTCAGGAAGGCTGTGCTGCCATGTCAAACTAACAACACCAGGATTTGCTCGTTGTTTTTCTACCTCTGGCACAAAATTTATTTCCTCATGAGATATTTAGTCACATCCATATCTTGTTGACAAAACAACCTGAGGTGATTTTTCAAGTATTTGATTTTTGGTTTAACCATTTTTTCTTTCTCAGGTATATTACTGAATTTTCTCACAAATCATCTCTTCAATTTTGGCATGCCCAGACATGAAATCTAGAACACTCCTTATGAAAATATATTTTTAGTCTTTTCATTGGTGTCTTATCTGACATGCAGCCTACCCATAGCAAGGAATTTCCTTTGTTAATAATTGCTTTTTTTAATTTTGAAGATAAACTTAAAACAGTAAACTCATATAATTATTTCTAGTGAAATTTCCTCATCAAAACAAATTTCTATGTTCATTAAGTGGTCTTGATTGTATTCATGAGAAAAGAAAAAAGCAAATATAGGTTGCTTTTTACACAAATACAGATAAATTATATTTTTTTCTTTGTTAGACTTTACTCTTGAAAATAAGTATGAAATAGTACAAACTTTATTAAGTAAATACATTTTTCTAGTTTCCTTGGTGAATTAGGATTATTAGGTACATGAATTTATTGCCTATGTATTCACTCACTTTTTGTTTGCTGCATTTTGGAACGATGTCCTAAAATAAAAGCTAGGTTTGTCTTTCTTTATGCAACAGCAGAAACTCAGTCAAAATACTGTAAAGATGAGAAAAAATTGTATTATATATAGCAAATATATACCTCAATTTATTTAGAACTACAGTTCCTGATATATGGGGGAAAAAAATACCCTCTTTCTGATGTATTTTGACAGAACCTTTTCATTCCTTTTTCTTTTTTTCCTTTTATGTAAGAAGATTAATTTCTTTCTATTCTTTAATTCTTTCCTTTCTTCCAGGACACAGTCTTAATGAAAAACAGAAGGTAGTCCTAAGTTTGTATGAAAGTTTTGCATCTTTTCTTTCTATCAATAAAATAAAAAAAAAAAGTTTAATTGCTCTATCAGTAGGTCATGTTATCCCCTTACATTACAAAAATGTTTTCTGCAATAGTGTCATGCATAACTCAATCCCATGGAAATAGGCATGAAAGCCCCTAATGAATTAACTGTCATTTCAACGGCATGTATTAACAGCTTGTAATGCCTGTTTTTCTGCAGGAACAGCAAGCATTCTTCTATGTAAATTAATCAAAAAAGGAAAGAATATTGACATGCAATTCAGACACCAAAGGCACAAAGCTTCAGCAAGGAGTGTTGCACTGCTCACAAATAACATGTATTAACCCAACTGATAATTTCACTTGAAGTTACAGGTAACTTTACTCCTCTAGAATAAGTCATTTATTCTATAATCGAAGCTTTACCTCTTTATTCAACTCTGAAAAATTCTACTGTATGATTATTTCAAGATACTAAATTTTTTATTTTTCTGAGGGCATTTGGAGAACATAGTTACCTAGCTCTCATCTCCAAGATCTACTTGTGCTGAAATTCCATATTTGGATATTACTTCCATCTATTTGTAATTAAAATAAAATTATATAAGGAAAACAGGTGTTCTCCTTAGTACTCTGAAATAGGCATCATATTATCTTTCTTAAATTTTTTCAAAAATAGTATTGAACTTTTGTTCAAGAGGAAAAAAAGTCTTGTGCAGCAATTGTTGAAATGAATGGTCATCTTTCCAAGACTGAAAACTCTTGTATTACTTCCTTACTTTGAATTAAAGACATTTTTTGTATCACTGCTGACTGTGATGAAGTGAAATGAACACTGTTCAACATGCCTTGAAAACGAAAAGCTTGCAGTTTACAGAAATACTCTCTGTCATCTATTTTATTTATTAGGCCTTTCAGCTATCCATTTTTCTTCAAAATGTGACCTTCCTTTTACCCCAGCTCTCTGCAACTGTTTGGAAAATCAATGGCAAGTTTACAATAACCAGCATGAAGCTTTACATACTGTTGAGAAGAAAACATTTTGATAAGCAAATGGATTTCAATGTCAGTCTTCTAAGAAGTTGCTACAGACAAATGATTTGAAAGATTATTGAAAATATACTGTCATTTAAGAAAGATACTTTTCTTCCCATGCAAGGCATAGGAAATTGAATCAGCTGCAGTACTGAATCGACTTTTCTGTCATTGAAATCTGTGACCCTGTAGTAAAATAAAATCAGTGTCCAACAGTCCAATGTGTGTAGACCTTGCTGAACTTTTCAACCAAAACAATTATATTTCTCTTTTTCTATTCTATTCTTTATTTTGCACCATAAAACTTTGTGACCTTTTCTGTCAGAGCAATACATTGGAAATGGCAGTATGAAAAGTGCTTGGGCAAAACAGAACCTTCAGACAAAAACTATAATAAATTTTGTCCTTTTCTTCTTGTTTCTAAAATTAAATTTCTACATTATTAATTTTCCCTGGTGAAACAAAGGTTCATCAGTGATCAAGAGCTCTGCATTGAGACAAATGTTGGTATTGTATAAATATCATATTCTTGCTCTATTAGCTTAATGATTTGGATTTGGTTTGAATGTTGCATGACAATTCAGAATCTGTATAAATTATGATTACACCACTTATGGATACTCCTGGTGGCACCAGATATATCAGGTGGAAGCAGCTGCAAAGAGTAATGTCAGCAATTAGTCATATATATTTCAAAGCAGAAATCTTTCACTGTATTAGTTTCAAAAGCTGTAGTGGCTGCTGAGGTAGGAATCAAAAGAAACAGCAAATACATAGCTGAAAGCCCTGTGATCAAGTGTTGTAAGGCAGCTCTTAAAAACACAGTCACAAACATGTTAAGACTGTGTGCAACAATGGATGCAAATGCAATATCTGTAAGTCCATTGTTTGCTTACAGGAGAAGGTAATAGGACACATGAGAGAGGGAGTTGAAGTTCTTATGAAGTCTGTCTAGCCAATTGGTAAATTTGCAAAATATCAATCCCACTTATAATGTCCTTCCTTACCAGACAGTTTTGTTTGATGTAGATCTGTGATAACACAAAAAATTCTTAGGCTCCTTTTCCTCTTGTGTTCTTCCATTAGGCTTGAGTCTCACTAGCTTCTCCAACCTTCTCTAGCTACACCAATTGTTTAAATAGTATGAATTTCCCCTCTGTCTTGGCATTCAGGGATTTTTTCATGTAATATTCTCATAAGAGAATGTGTCAGGGAAGAGAAGAACATGGACTTGGCCAAGAAATATATTACTCACAGAGACTCCTCACAGAGTCTCCACAGAGAGTCTCTCCTCACAGAGAGAGTGCAGTGTTTAGAAAATCCTTCTGTGAGTCTATGTTGTTAATTCAAAATCCTCAGGAAAGAGTTTTCAAGAATTTCCACAGATTTTTGTTTCACATGTTCACCTTTTTGCAGAAGAAATCCCCCCAGTTAATTTGTGAAGGTGAAAGACTGAAGATAGTTTTGTTGGTTCATTATCTTCTCATTTCTAACATTGAAGAAGAATCCTTTGGTCATTGTCAAAGAAGTTCTTCTACTGCTCATATTTAAATTTACATTACAAATTTGTGATTTTCTGATTTGCATTCAGGAGGCCAGGAGCAATCAGCCAAAAAGCCATACTGTATAAAATTTGATGGTAGCTGTGTTTTCCTATACCTGGTTTTCCTTCCCAATAAGAATGTGAACATTGCAAACAAACAATAGTTAAGTTGAAGTGGAAATGACTGCGAGGCAAATTTAACATAAGGTTCTCATCTGAGCTAGAAAACTCTGAAATTTAGAGGTGAGAAGGTTAGTTGCATCAAACAACATTATTAAAAAAATCATGAATTGTTATGTAATTCCTAGTTTTAGTAGAATACATCAAGTGTTTCATAACTAATTTTTTGCTATTGGATGGGAATAATTTAAATAATAAAAATTTGGGAGGTTTGGCAGAAACAGTTGATTTGATGATAAAATGTTAGATGACATTTTGGGAAATGGAAAATAATTAACATTAATAATGTAAAAATGGAGTTTTCCCAGTCCTCAGAAAAAGTGTGACTCTTCTGGGCATTACATTTATGTTTTTAAAGGGCTGATGGAACCATAGAAATAATTTCCCTGAGAATATGTTTTTCAGAAGTCTATGCTTTTGACTTATGCTTAAAGTTATGGTGATGATTTTGAACCTACACAATTAAATATATTTTTTATCAGAATTAACCAACATTTTCAAAAAAGGCACGTCAAAATGGTCATTACATATCTACTGACTAGAAGCAGCTACCTATAAAGTGTTTGAATTATAGCTTCATTTTGCTTGCTTCTAGAAAACATAAAAGTGTGTGTTTTGCACATAGTTTTTCCATTTAGTAATGAAAACGTTTTATTAAGATCACTGAAAAGGCTAAATAACTGGTGAACTATAAGAGTCTAAATAAATTGTAACATTTTTCCTGGGTATTTAGGACACGTTAAGTATTCTTCATGTTTTTTGGATTTTATTGAGATTTGGGTCAGGTGGCCTCAAAATTGAATCACTTTCCCTAAATTCATTCGAAGTTAACATCAACAGCAATGTCAATTGCTTCCAGATGAGGTTCTGTTTCAAAACTGTATTCCAAGTCATCTGAGTTCTGGAAAAGGTGCATAAAGAATGACACAGATCTAAGTTAAGCAAAACTGTAACTTTGTCCTGCTTCTTATGCCTGCTTCTGCTGTAACAGCGATATTGCATTTAGTTTCGGTGGGGATTATGAGAGATGTGCTCAAGACAGAAATTTGACAACTACAGCATTGTACCTATTTTCAGAACCGTAATTGATAAGCAAGATATCTCTAGGAGATGGGTACAGTCCATCAAAAGATCTGGGCATGAGGATTACAACACCTCAGGCTAAACAGGCAACAGAAAACTCTGAAGAGAGGTACTCAGGAAATTTTCCCTCTCTCTTGGACTTAAGCACCTAAAACTAGGTCTGAATGAGGTGCTTTGTGAAACTGGAATGCATAACCCTTAGCTGCTTTTGAAGCAGAGCAGAAAGCAAAAAAATCTTATTTGCCTAATCCTTACAGGCCTGGGGCTTATAAACATTCCATGTTGATAGTTTCACATATGCTCAAGAAAGTTAAACAAAGCTTATATTAGTTGAAGAAATAGTTCTTCAGACCTGTTAAACTCTACATGAAGAAAAAGAAAGACTATTGGAACAGAGTCCTTTTCCTAGGGCCTGGAGCAATGAACTTGCAAGTTTCATTACTGAAAATATAGGGGGTTTCCAAAACGCCAGAGTCCTGGAGCTATTAATCTAATTTTCTTATTCTTAACAAAAGAAGGAAAAATTAAATATATAACAAGAAAAAAGTCACAAATTATCGACATCAAATTCAATGTAAAATACAAATTTCTATTTTAAAGTTTTGATGTCTAAAAGAAGTTCATATTTATTTTTGTAAGATTTCAGAAAAGCCGTAGTACCTTACGTTCATGTTTCCTAGTTTAATTGTTCGCAGTAATTTTATTCCTTGTCTATTTTTAGGTTACCATGGATTTAGGAGTATTTCCCACAGGTTCTATTTATAAATTCTGAACACAAGGTAGATGTAACCAAGATGTAGAAAAACTGGAATAGAAAAGCACAAAAAATTAAGATGTAATACCGTTGAGGATTGTGTTATATCTCAAATATATATGTTGTCTCTTTCTGTACTGATCATTGTATTCCAAATTCCAAAATTTACTATTACTGTCCAAAAAAATAACCCTTAGACTACCAAAAATTGGTCAAGGGAAGTGAACCTGAGACCTGAATTTTCAGACGAGAATTGTGATATCTTATAAGAAGAAAGAAGACATTGCCAGTCAATCTGGTTCATATTACTTTTTCATAAATTACATGTATACCTTGAGATATTAATATATATATAGATACATATGTATTTATAAATATTCATAAGTATACTTTTAATAACATAAATGCAGATTAAGTAGCAGATTCTATGATTAGTATAGTAATAAAGGTTCACATATACAATCTGCATTTTATTCTATCATGTCATCACAAGAACATACTTGACTAATCTATGGATGCAATATCTATCACATATAGGCATATATATTTGTGCCTTACCTAAGGCAAGGAAAATCTGTGGGAAACAGCTGCAGTTTTCAGTTCTTAAAGGGTATAGAACATTATGCTACTTTTATTGCATAGATGTTTTCTCTCAGGTGAAACTTTGACATTTGTATCTTCATAAAATCATCAGGACAGGTGATAATTGCTGCTCTGAAATAGCTCAGAGAAGCATTTTGGAAGGTTCTCAAGAAGAAGGATATCATGTGGTGGCCAATGTGGAGCATTTTGACATTGGTTATTATTTCTCTTTGGAATGGCTGAGAAGAAGCCAAAGACTTGGCTACATTCTGATCTCTTCATTATGACCTGAAGGATGATGCAAAGAAAATGTGGAGCTTCCTTTGAAAACCAATCCTGACTTCTTAAAGGAAACCATGTTTTTCTACACAGCTTAATATATTAGTTTATTGGTGTATATTTTTGTTCTGTAAAATCTGGTTTTGAAAGATTGTTACATGCAGTACATAATATAAAACACTTAATATTAAGGACCATTAAAGAGAATTTAGAGAGAGAAACTTGAAAGACATCCAGTATGAACTGGAGTTTAGTCTTGCCTAAACAAGTCCTAAGACTGTCAGCTTTGTTGAAAGTGTCAGTGCCTCCTTTTGTGCAGCACCCAAAGTATTGCTGCAATTCTTGACTTGATAACTTCATACCATCAAGGTACCCTCTACTGCAGTGTAGCAACATCCATTCCACTACTAAAATAAAACACCACCCCTGGAAAAGTTGCCAAGTTAAAACAAAAGGGTGGAAAAATGAGTTGGTTTAAAGACTAAAGGATGAAGTTCATATTTTTATATTTTCAAATATCTGGTTTTAATTCTTTTAAGAACAAGTAAGATAAAAGTTTTAATGATGGTGATATTTTAGGAAATGAAGATATTAAAGAAAATAACGAAATGGAGGAAATCTGAACTTTTTTTGGGTTTCACTCCCCTTTTTGGCTGGAAGCACTTTGAAAAGTTAATGCTGCAAATAATCAAAAAGACTATTTTGGAAGTGTCATCCTATGATGTCCAAGCAGGTCACACTGAAATTAATCTTTAGTGAGGGCAATTTTAGATTTTTTTTTTTAATTATCTGAATATCTTCATAATTAGATTCATGTGGAAATTATAACAAATGAGAAAATCATGCATAGGACATTGTAATGGAAATTATCTTGTGATATTCACAGACTCATTGAATGGTTTGGTTTGGTTTGGTTTGGTTTGGTTTGGTTTGGTTTGGTTTGGTTTGGGAGCGACCTTAAAGATCATCTGCTTCCAAGCCCACCTGCCATAGGCAGGGACACTTTACTCTAGACCATTCCCTGATCTCTGTTGATGAGAATAACAGCACATAAATCCTACCTGGTGAAAGATAACATTAAAAAGATATTGTTATATTTATTTTTGAAAATTGCTTTTAATCGTCTGATCTATCAACTATTTTGGGAAATTGTGGACTCTTAAAATTTATATAGAACTTTTTGAAAGTGTGTTGGGGAAAAGAATAAAATAAAATTCTATATTTATAAAATGTTGCACCTTAAATAAATAACTAAATTTTAAAGCAAAACAGTTTTGCTTTTGTATTTACATAGATGATAGCACTCAGGGCAACAACATGGACAAATTACACTTTCATCCTGATACTTTGCCTTGCAAGTGTTACTTGCCCAAACAGACACTAATAACTAGTTTTCAAGATGAATATTGACTGTTTATATATCATTGTATATGATAGTTTTATGGGTTTTTTTTAAAGCTGTAAAATCACACTGAACCACGAGTGTTCACAAAAGGCCCTTCTAATATGGCTGAATTTTTGCATGTATCATTGCACCATAATTGTTCATAATAAAGAGCAAGATTAAAGATGTATTTTCCATAAATTGGGGGTTCAATTCCCCTTTCTATTTCCTGTTATAGTGAAGATGTTTTTATATTTTTTGGTTGGGTTTTTTTTTATGTTTTTATGAAGGAATTAATTTAGATGTGGCTGAATCTTATAAAGTGGCTTTCATAAAAATTCTCTTAAATTGAAAGTCAGATCCATCACATATTATGCATCTCCTATTTTTTATCACTGTTTTCTTCTGGTCTGTGTGATGAAATCTATTTGCTTTTCACAGCACTTGAGTCAGAAATGTTGCTGGGTGAGAGCTAAACAGAGAGACAATCTGCTACAAAAACCAACAGAAACTGCAGCAGCTAAAAATCAAATTGATCTGAATAAGATAAGAAAAATGCATGTCTTTCTGAGTTTAAACAACAATCTTCCATCTTTATCTTCCACAAGGGGGTTCAAACTCTTATCTTTGACTTAGAGGTGAATGAGATATGCTGCAATTCAGGATTTCAAACTCTGGGGTCAAGATACTTAACCTTGAGCTCACTGAGAGGATAATCAGGTACTTCTGATGAGGCTGGCACAGCTGACACATGGCCTGTGCTAAGCAGATGAAAGCTGGGAAGAACTGTGTTTCAGTTATAAAACAACAGGAGGATAAATGGTGCTGCAAGTGAGATGTTAAAATAGCTTTATAGCAGAAAATATATTGAGATAAGAATGAGGAGCAATTTAACTAGTCAGTGGCTTTTGAGGAGGCCATATCCAGGGGAAAAAAAAAAACAAAAACCAATCAAACCACAAAGCAAAAGAGAGAGAGAGAGAAGTATTTATTCTTGGGTTGGAAAAGGTGACAGACATTCCCAGTATGTGAGGTAGGCAATTAATCTTAGATTTCTGTTAAGCACCACCATTGCTGCCAGGCTGTGAAGTACAAAAAGAGAGAAGGTCACAACTCCCCTTGAGAAGGAGTTCTGCCGCGGTTTAATCACACTGATACCTCCAGAGCTCCACATGATTGCAGGAACATAAGAGGTGAAGAAAAGGGGGCATAGGGCAAATTAGTAATTGCAAAAAATATTTGCTACGAATTTGGCCCTTTCTCTCTGTTCTCTTCTTGGCTTCTGTGTGTTTGTTATTTTGTCTGTTTACTGGGTAGTGCAAATAAAAAGGCCAAAATTTCTCCTTTAAAAAATATCTGTACAATATGAATAGTATTTTTCTTTCTCCAGCAGAAACAAGGTTTGACTAATAGGAAATGAAGAATGATAAGGAATTAAACAACATCATCTCCAGAAACAGTATTTTGTTTATTGTCAGCTACTCTATACCCAGTTAGTAGACAGTTCTGAGAGTCTGAGTCTTTTAGATCTGTGCTTGATAGAAAAAAAAAAAAATAATAAGGCACACTACTCATTTTTGTTATTCCCCCATTTCCCAGACCAAAACTAAATTACCACCAGTGACATCATTCCATATACACAAAAAATGCAAAATTCCTAACTATGTTCATAGTACAGCAAATTTCATCAGCCCATCAGCACTGCAGATCTGAAGATATTGTTGCTTATGTTGTATTCAGAGAACATTTGTCACAAAGTAGAAGAAAATCAGATTTTTTTTTTCCCAAGGATTTTAATTCAATGTCTCATTAAACTTATAGTTTTCTGCTAAATTGAGTAATCAGTTTGAATACTGAAAGTCTATTCATCACATAAGAAGTTTCATTATGTTTTGTAGAAACAGACTGTATTCCATTTGGAAGTAAGATTTCTCATCCAAGACATAAATCAATTTCAGGTTTTAGCATCTGAAAAGGTAAAATTTTCCAAGCATACTGAATTGAAGTAATAATCTCAAATATCAGAGTACAAAAATAAGTCTTAAATTCACTTTTGTTTTGAATAAATATAAATATTTTTCATTATCAAAACCTGCACATTTAGTGATGGGAAATGAAGTGTTCTTTTCAGGACAAAATATTAATTTCTTACACAGATTATTTTTCTTAGCGAAAAAAGATTCCAAAATAGAATGGGTCAGGCAACTAGCACATGACTTAAAGAGAAATTGCCTTATTTTATGAATATATATATATATATATGCTTAAAAACTTTTTAAAAAGATAGGAAAAGCCCTTTACACACTACATATTTTTCTCATTAAATACATATATTTTATAAATATTTATCTTTAATGGTTTTTTTTCTATTCAAATTAGTATACAAACCTCTAACAGAACCACAGTCCTGGTTATGCACTGAATTGATTCTTGCAACTCAATTAGTCTTGCTTAAGAAAGAACCAGGCAGAACTGTGTTACAGAAGATTAGGAAAAGAATATAAATGTACATCCTGTGAAGACATTGTCAGTGTTTTATAAGGGCAGTTTATAATGACCGTAGACAGCTTTAATGGATATAAAATACATATATGGAAACAGAGCACTTCCTGTATGACAATAAACTTAGTATGAGAAACTAGAATTAAACTAAATATTATAAAGAATAGGAAAAGAATCCTTTCACACGAGCAAAGAAAGTATTTCCAGTTAATCAAATGCTGACTACCGTGGAAAAATTTTGTAATCCAAGGAAAATGGATTTTTACACAAGGGCCAGTCTGGCATAAACACATTCCACTGGTATTAATAAATTTGTATAGAATACACTGCGAGCCCAAAACTTTGATATAGTGAATAACAAACTGTCTGTCTACAAGTATTAGCTGAGTTCTGAAATAAAATGTTCTTCTCTACTTCTGTGTCCATTTTTATGATTGCTTTCTACTTACATCCCAGTAACAGGTTTTCTTCCATGGGAATAATCACAGAAAATGAGTCAGCTTTTACATAGCCCCCTTCACAAGAAATTCCCATAGCTCTGCATGATTCCTTTGGTTGTCAGGGCAGTATTTCATTTCTATTTTATAGTAGCAAAATTGGAATTTAAGGATTCAAATGACTTCGATGGCTTACTTAACAAGTCTGTAGTTACTCCTATAACAAAAAACAATGTTTCCAAAGAATTCCTTTTCAACTCCACAACAATAACAAAAAATCTAACTTCCTTTGCTTCCATCTTATCAAATTGATAAAGTTTGCATATTTATATGGCATCTGCAAGATTCCACTCCTGAATGAGAGTGCTGCAGGAGACTCACAGCTAAAATAATCACCAAAAGAGCTTGTTTATAAAAAACCAACAACTTCATAAGGGCTGACTAATGGCAGCTGAGACAGGATTAAAATACATGTTAATAAAAATACCAGCAATTTACCCTCAATATTGGTTGAGTCAGGCTGTTATTTAGAAGCACAATACAATTTGTTTATGTTGTTTTTCTCATGTACTCGGCTTTTTTATTGGTATTTCACAAAAGATGAGATACTGTGAGTCACAAATATTCTGTGATTGTAGACAGCAAAATGCAAAGTCATGTTTCTCTGAAACACATCTAAAGAGTTATGTAGATAGTTTGCTGTCTATCCTGAGGCTTATGTGTGCTGCTTGAGTGTATACACATATGCAGCTCTCTTAAAAATAAGTGGAAATACTAGAAATATACTGGGAATATACTAGAAATATAAAAGGCAGCCATACATGAATAATAGTTGGGAGTTTAAAATGCTTTATGGACTTGAAAAGGGCATTTGTTCTTCTTTATTATGATGCGAAAATGGAACACTATTTTTCTCCTAAGAAAGTGGGCTTTCAAACTCCTAGCTTGAATGTATTACAGTAACTTGTGAAAAGAAATTATGTTTTGAATGATTAAAAACTGGGAACCAATTACAGAATGTAAACTGACTGTTATTTTAAAAAGAAAAGCCTCCAAATACTGGGATTGGGTTAAGAAGGGAGAGCTCAGGGCCCTGACACATACCTAAGTCTACACTGGAAAGTTCACTTACTGCTGAATATTGTGTATCTCCTTACCTGTGCCAGGAAAGGTGCAGTTTGGTATGTCCTTGGCAAATTCCACTATTACCATTTGTCCACTGGCCTGTAGTACCAGCACAAAGGAGGGAAGGTTAAAACAGGCTTTTTCCTGTGTGAAACCCAGAATCTCTAGGCCATGTGTTCAAACAGGAAATGACACAAGCTAGCTGGTGGCAATAATCAGGAATGCACTTAGAAAAACGTAATAAATGGGGAAGAAAATAAGGATAGAAAAGAAGGACTGATCTCACAAAGTACATGTCTGGTTCACAGGTCAGGAAGCACTACATCAGTGATTCTTCCTGGGCATCACAGTGCAGGTGCTATCAACAGCTCTGTTCAGTTGTGTATTTTTGTACACTGTGATTCATCCCTTGGGCCAACCTCACTCCCTGACATATTCCATTTACTGTAGGAATCTTTTCCGGCTTGTAAACTATGTAACAAGTCTAAGACCAACATTTTCTTACACAGACATTTTTTTACACTTTCTCATCTTTGGACAATGAATAATGATGGATGCAGTTTCACATCGGTCTAATCACAGACACGATCATACAAAGAAACTGGGTGTGCTCAAGACTGTGGTTAATGATCATATCAGTTGACTAAAAAAGAAAAAAGTAAATCCTTTCTGAAAGAAAGACAAGACAAGGAAAAACATCTCAGATCAGATGAACTTTAGAAAAGGAGAAACTTCTTTTGTCTTAAAATGAAAAGTTATGGAAGGATTTTTTTAAATTTCATTTCACTTATTTTAATTTTAAATAATGTTTAATACTCTCAAAACTTTGTCTAATACACTCATAAATTTGAGTCTACCTTAAAAGACATTTATTTTTAAATATTAAGATTTATTAATATTTCTTACATTTAGAGTCACACATTTGTGACCACAGCTTGGGATGCCTTCTGAGCCATTTGTATTCATAACATTTCTTAGAGGTGATTGCCAAGTGAGTTTGTTGGCAGATCAGGGCATAGGACTCTCCTTTTTACTTTCACTATTGGAGATACTTTTATTTTTCTCTTCCATCTCTCTAAATGAATCTTTGATGTTTTATGATGTGGATAGCTTTCTTCTCCTCCTTGACACCTCAGCCCTACGTAATCCCATTCTCTACTGTTTCCAGTTCTGACAACATGAGTATGTAGTTGGCAACACATAGACTTTTGTTACTTCAAACAAATTTTGTAGATGCCGGACCACCATTTGTATACTCAAATTTTCAAACTGGTAAAGGCATCTTGTTTTCCTTTTCTGCTTTAAGGATCTCCAGCTTCATTATTCAAGTCAGATATTTTGGTAAAAAAAAAAGACAGGAAAATTATCCCTGAAAAGTATGACTTGAATAGGTAACATAAGTTATGTGTTTAATTCTTTAAAATTAGGTTTCCTCCATCAGCCCAAAGTCATTATAGGTGTCCTTATGCAATGACCTTTATGATGTCAGCAGCAAACAGGAGCAAGAACAAAGTTTAGGATATCTTTCCAGCACACCATATAGCATAAATGGGACAGATCTTATTCTGTTGTTGCAGTATGAGAACAGGTGACACATCTGATATTAAACCTGCTCTTGCCCCTGTCTTTTCAGAACTTGCTTTAACACCCAGGATACAATATAAACAGTTTGAAGGGGATTGCTTCATCATTCAGTTAATCTCCTTTCCTTCCTCTTTTGTTCAGAAAACCTGATGCTATCATTTTAGCAAAAGGCATTTCTTTTTTTGTTCTTATTCCCAAAAGCCATGAGAATAAATCCTTTATTACAGTCATATGTAATAGGTTTTCCTAGAGGTTTTTACTACAACTCTTCATGCCTCTTCATTAATATTTTCAGCTCAGATGTATTTTTGGCCTGAACTAACTGGGGTTTTTTGTTTGCTTTCTTTATTTTTTGTAGTTTTGGGGGTTTTGGGGTTTTTGTTTTGTTTTGTTTGGGTATAGCAATTTAACAATTTAACACAGCTAACCAATTCAACACAGAACACTGTCAAAGTCAAGGAAGTTCTTGCTATTCACTAGCTGTAGAGGTTTACAGAACTAACACAAATTCCATTTACAACCTCTATAAAGAACCAAACAGGGACAGAATTTGAAAAGATACTTACATATTTCTTGATCCTCAAAGATAAACTGATCATGAACTAAAACTATTTATACATAAGGAAAGTAATACAATACAAGAGAATTTCAGCAGTTTGCAAGACCAGCTATAAGTGGACAAAATACACAAAACTCACAGAACAGAGAGAGTAATGACAGCATCAGCTGACATGAATTTTCCTGTTTAAAATGAGTCCAGAATTATTCCTGAAATGAAGTGCTACCCAACAAGAGGAAGCATTTCAGACTTAGTCCTTCAGTGTTTGTGAAAGGAGTGACATCAATAACCCTGTCTTCATTGGCTGCCTGACTTCATTCCCAAAGGCCTGTACTGATGACTCAAAGTAAGCAGTTAGGAATTGAGTTAGAAACAGGCAGACTTTTTCTCCTCTGAGGGTTCCTAGAGCATCTGGACAGACATGCAAGGCAAGTTACTGCTACACAAGAGAAAGTTCAATGTAATTTATATCTCCCATGGGAGAGGACAAAACAGTGATGCTCTGAGTCATTCTCTACTCCCCAGGTAGCACAGCTATGTGCCACTCCTCATGTCAGGCAGATCACAAATTCAAAGTTTAGCTCATACAAATGCATCATTTCAAAAGCCTTCAAGCTTTTTTTGTGTGGCCTTCTTCTAAAGAAATCAAACTCTGCTAAAAATGGTTCATCTTGTCGTGATAAATCTATTTTTGGCTTCCCTACTGAGACTGCCATAATTATTTTTAGCTGTGATTTCAATGGATGTTGTATAGCCCTTTCTTAGCAAGGAGTCAACCAATACTATCAGCTCCCTTTACACAAGGCTCAAAGTAGGTAGAAGAGAATATATCACCTACAGGATATATTCAAAATAAATAAATTTATTTTAATCAATAGATCTTTTACAATCAATATATTTAAAACTGAGTTTGGTAGTTAACAACTTTCTGTACTCTTAAACAATTCCTAGCACTGGTAAGAGATTAAATAATTTTGAATATGACTCCTTCCCGTGTCTGTAAAGAATTTTACTATTTGAGGCAATGATTTCAGGAATTTAGATCAACCTCTTTGTTTTAACAGTTCTATAATTGTCTGTGGTCATGAAGAATGCACATTAATCTTACAATCATCTGGCACAGAGGCTGAGTAAAAAACAGCAGAAACGAAGGTATATAGAAAAGCATAAACTGGATTTTATTAGACACTTAGATTTTAATACCAATAGAGTAAGAGGGTCAGAGAAGCATTATTGTTATTACTGTTAGAAAGAGTTAATGTCTATGAAATCATATGCTATTTAATCAAGAGACATTTTAGGTGGCAAATATATTTAATCTGCTGGGAGGAATTTGGATTATTAATAACTGGATGGTTCCCTTTTTTTAAATGATGTTATTACACTAAATATTTTGTAAGACCTTTGCACATCGTGTGTGCACACGCAAACCCAGTTCTGGGCCCCTCACTACAAGAAAGACACCGAGGCACTGGCACATGTCCAGAGAAGGACAATGATCCTGGTGAATTGTCCTGTGAGGAACATCTGGTGAAACCTGGGTGGTTTAGCTTGGAGAAGAAGTGGCTCAGGGGATTTTATCATTTTACAGCTACCTGAAAGGAGGTAGTGGTGAGGTGGGGGTTGACCTTTTCTCCCAGCCAACTAGTGATAGGACAAATGAAAAAGGCCTCAGGTTGTGCCAGGTGGGATTTAGGTTGAATATGGAAAAAAATTCTCCATGGAAAGAGTTGTCAAGCATTGGAACAGGCTGCCCAGGGAAGTGGGTGAGTCACTAGTTTAGAGGATTTAAAAGACATGTAGATGTGGCACCTGGGTACATGGTTTCATGGTGGACTTTACAGTGCTGGGTTAATGGTTCACAGAACCAGAGAATCATGGGGAATGCTGAGTTGGAAGGGACTCACATATTTTTTTTATTTTTATATTCGTACCAATAAACAATGGC
Source organism: Rhipidura dahli (assembly GCA_013399225.1). Classification (NCBI taxonomy): domain Eukaryota; kingdom Metazoa; phylum Chordata; class Aves; order Passeriformes; family Rhipiduridae; genus Rhipidura; species Rhipidura dahli. Next base: position 304,441 of record VXAC01006425.1, on the reverse strand, counting down.
CAGCTTTTATGTACACAAATAGATAATATTTATAAATTAAAGAGATGTTTTAGAAGTCTAACCTAAGAGACTTCATGAAAAAGTTTCTAAATTTAGTTCAGCAGGAATGAAGTTCCCTCTTTATTTCATGCAGGAAGCATAAAATCTAACCATGCCTATTTCAAGTTTTAATGTGGACAGATTGTAGATGTAGTTCTCTTTAAAGCAAAATGATAGCTATCAAGCAGATTACAGTGAGGGTCATGGTAGAAAGTTAGAAAACAAAATTTAAACACTGGATTTTAAACACTGTAAAACACATCAACATTTATTGCTGATATCACAATTTTTGAAGACACCTAACTGAATTTCTGCATTTTAATAAACCCCAGATTTTTGCAAAGCAATTTTAGGCCAGTAATTTTTTAAAGGGAGGTTTAGACTAACTCTGCAATTCAAGTAGTTACAAAGTACTGACATATAACAGTGTTATAAGTACAAAAGTGACATTTTCCATGTTAATTTCCTTTTTTATTGATAGATACTGAAATATAAAGCATTATAAACAAAGTCTTGGATTGCTATTATAAATTACAAATGTGGATTGTTCACTATAAGTCTCCATGTAGGACATTCTTGATTTTAACCTGTCTCAATGTCTCCAAGCAGTATTTTTCACTTCTTTCTTGCTTTTGGATTACATTACCAATGAGTGAGGAAAACAAAGCAGAATTTAGGCTCTGCATTGGCATATCTCATCCTATTTTGGCCTTTTCAATGCACATATGCAAGTCATTCATATTCCCAAAACCACTTTTTTTTTTAATCATGTAGATGGAATACATATATTGTTTCCTCAGGTATAGTTTATAAAGATCCTTTTGTTCCATTAATGAATGCTTACACAGGTATCTTGGCCATAAATTGAAGCTTGGATTTTCTCTCATTCCAGAGAGAGTTTAGCTGCACTAATAAAACTGAACCCTTTTCCTATGGTCACGCATTTAAAAGCCTGTTCATTTAACCAGGCTGTCTTGAGCAGCTTTTTACCTGAGACAATGTAAATCACCACTTGAACAACTTGTTTTAGGTGCTGCACTGTCTATACTGTTTGAAATTTCTTGATTATATCGGAACTCACTATGTTTTAAATGCTATCATGGAAATAAGATGGTATTAAGTATCCCAATAGGCAACTAGAACATGGTCTTCAGAGTCTTTGAAAGGTCTTCATCAGTGTCTGAAGTTTTTGTGCCCCAGTGGTGCAAGCATGAACTGCTGTACAGCAAAGTGATGGGTTTCAAGGCATCTGTCAGACACAGCTCACTTCATTATCCTTACCATAATTTAAAAAAGACCTTTGAAGATGATGTTTGATCCCCCATGTTCTGTGTCATATTGCACCAATACTGAGCTCTCAAAGGCCTGTTGTTGGGTACAAATGTGCAACAAAGGATTGGTTTACTTATAATTGCGAAGGAAGAAACAGAACCATTAAAATTCTAAAAATTTATACCAAAGAGTAAAAATAATTTAATCTTGATAAAAATTTAAAAGGTGATGAACAATTTGAAACAAATCTGTCATTTTTGCAATATACATGACTGTTTCAGACATGAAGTTTTGTGGAGTGCTGACCTTTAAAATCTATCTATCTCCATAATTTCAGTTTCTTTGATTTCAGACCACAGTGCTAAAATATAGAACAGATAGAAGCATAGCCTGAGTTCTCAAAAAATATTATTAGCCAGACAAAGACTGCAAAAACTCCTTTGATGGACTTTGCTAATGAGTGTAGGATTAGAAGACACTCTCCTGATACATGCAAAACTATCACAAAATATAGGTGTTTTCCACTAGGTACAGAAGACACATACAGGGATGACCTTAGAAGTGGAGGGATTTTGATACACCAAGGAATATGTTGCTAATATTGTTCTTTAACTTCATATGGTACCTCCAGGGGTTTTGCCTCATGAAAATCACACTCAGTTAACCCTTGCTACTGCTGTGTCAGCACTTCTGTGATGAACCCCTATTTCAGTGGTTTATAAATCCTACTCATAATTTCATTCCAGCTCTACACTGGACCCATAGTTGCACTTTATGTATTAATGATCTCTTCACAATTTGGCAAAAAGTTTTCCTCACAGAAATCTACTTTTTCAGATTTCACTGTCTGTGCAAATAGGGAAAACTTCCCTTTCATCACTTGAATATAAAAGGTTCTTAACTGAACATGTTTCATACTGTATTCACATAAAATAATGAAACAATTTTGAAAGGCACCACTGTCCTTTCTTCTTGGGAGAAGAAACTATGCCACAACTGCCGGGGTATCTTCAGTTCTTGTAGACTTATCCAAACTATTTAAAACTCCCCAGGGCATTTGTCTGCTAACAGCAAAATCATGTCAGCACTGAACACAGTACAGGCTGCAAAAGTTACTGGTGTCCTAAATACTGTTCTATTCCAGTGTGTTTATTGTCCTAGCAGCCCCTGATTCGGGAGGTTAACAATTCTTAGGAGATACCTGCAGGCACTGCAGAAGAGGTATCCCCTGAACAACACATATTCAGAAACCTTAGTCACCTGTCTGAAGTTCATGTGGCTTTAAAGGATTTGTTTCCTTCACTAAGGGCTAAAATAAAAATAAACATCAACATGAGGAAGTAATGTCAAAATTTGCTTGAATCATGTGACTTAATAAAGTCAAGGCTACTGCTACTTTATTAATGCATATTTCTCAAGGGAAAATTACAGTATACAGTGGAAACACTGCAAATTGTTTTGTGCCTTGACTCTATTGGACTCTAGATTGGACTTGAACACATCAATTGCTATTCGGTTTCCTTTGAACAAATCTTCCAAAGATTATATACAACTAACAAAGCCTGTGTAGAGAGGGGAGTTAAAACAAGCACACACTACCAGCAAAAAAACCTTGCAAGTGGTTATGCTGAATAATGCTGAGTGATGAAACAATTTACTCTACAAGTATTGGACTATTCATGAACAAATACAAATAAATTAAAGACATTTTATACAAGTCTTATTTAAGTAGTTTCATTGAAAATTGAGATACCCACAACAGAGCAATCCAATATATATAAAATTAGCCGAAATTTTTAAATTCATAAGTAAAGCATATATATATTTTTATAATTATTTTTTCTGTAACAGTGAGCCACTACAGATAAAATCTGGAATCTAAACATTAGGGCAAACCACTAGTCTTCTGAAATAAGAACCAGCTGTAGGAATTTTGACAACAAAACTTTGTTCTCAGAATGATGAATAAACCATGAAAAATTCTGGCTTACTTTGTGCAAGTTGCCTTTGCAATAATAGAAGCAGTAGAAAGAAATATTTTGATTATATTTATGGAAGCTCCCTACCTTTTGAAAAGAAAGGGATAAGTTTGGCCACTTTTTCAGTGATTAGTAAAACTACTACATTGAAATTTGCAGTGTTGGAATAATGTACTGCAATGAATGTAAGTTAAGCAGCAGAAGAAATCTAGTGATACAGAATTCAGCATGATCTACTTTGTCTTACAGAAAAGCTGTAAGCCATATCAGTCTTTCAAACTTCTAGGATGACACACACGTGATGGTTTTGGAACCTAAGTTAACATGCTTAATAAAAATCTGTATACATTTGCAATGTATATGGGCTCCATATACATACCCTAAAATCAACCTTTACCTCAATTCTGTTTTCTTTAAAGCATTATTAACTTTTAATCAATCTTACTCATATTAATATGTTCATTTGGATATAAACATTTCTGCTTCACCAATCCCAGATTCACACATGGGCTTATATATGACAGCAAGTTCTATTCTTTGAAATCTCAAAGATTTTCCTATTTCCAGTTCCTGGTTCAAATAATTGATGGCTCTTAGATGGACCAGTTATTTTCCACATGCTTTCTGTTAATTAGCTGAAAGTTAGACCATCTCTTTTTTGAACTGTGCTTTAATTAATGAAGCAACAAAATCATGTGTGAGACAGAACACAGTTGCTTCTCCTCACTGAGAGTAAACATAGAGGCAAGTACTGTAATAATTTTCCTGGTACAACTGTAAGAAACATACAAATACCACATTCAGTATAGGGCTACACAGATTTGCTTATCTTCATGCATAGTCAGAGAAGAAATATTCCATGCCTGTGTTTAGTTAATGCTCTATTTATAGCCAGTCCTGTGCACAGTCTGGCTGCTTAAGAAATTGTATAGTAGACAGATAGTTAGGCATTAATTTGGTGCCTGGTGAAGCAGCAATGTATGGGTAAATAAGTTCAAATACTCATGGGATATTACTGATATTAGGGCCAGAGTATTGCCCTTTTCTCTCCTTGCTTTTACCTGCAGCAGGTACAAGATCAGTCATCAGTCATTACAGTGATTTGTGAGCACATTAGGTTGGTACACTGAAACAAAGAACTCCAAAGGGAGTGCATATGCTTTACATAATTATAGGTGCAAGAATCTTTTATTATGATATAATCAAATAGGGAAAAAACGATGAAAGGATTTTTATAGAAGTGCCATGTCACAGAACTATCAGAAGTCTCAAAGAACAGAAGGGCATGCTGGCCCCTTGTGTTTCTGAGCTATTGAAGTGAAAACTAACACTCCTACTGCTGCTGGCCTTAGTTCCTTAGCCCAAACAGTAGCTCCTCAGTAATACCTCTCTATATCCAAAGTTGCTAAATGTATAAATATATAATATAAGATCAGTGAACAACTCTTAACAAGAATACTTTTAACAAGAGGAGTGGTTCTTCCCACCAGCAGAGTGAGAGAGCTTAACTTTATGTGTCATGCTGTGAAAATGTTGCCTTCTCTCTCTCTCTTTACCAGTGCTATGCAAAAACCTTGCAATAACTTTTCACTCACTGAAAGTCACACTCCACATTAACCTAAAAGGCCTGGAGTGGGCAGTGACTTGGCATCTAAATTGCTGCCTGATGGAATTGGGGATTACTGTAAATACTAGTCTGGCAATGTAACCAGGGGAAGGAAGAAAACTTCCAAACTGTTACCCTTCTCTCCACAGAAAAAATAAAGGGTATAGTTAGAAGTACTTTGAAATAACTGCCTGATGTTCTGGGTTTTGAGAGAAAATTATGTCTTTACCCTAATCAATCTGGAACTTGGGTGAAGAAAAGGAGGAAATAAGCACATATTTGAAAACAAATGACTGAATAAAAAGATAATCTTCTCAGTTTGGGCAGGCACCTCTCCACTTGTCTAATTCTTGATTTTTTCTCAGTATGAGGATATATTTCTGTTAAAAGAAATTCCTTAATTTTTCTTTTCCAAGGACATTGAAGTACTTTTAGGGCATCCAGCAACACCAGAATCTTGTTTTTGGATGATCTTTCTGTGAGTGGCACTTGTGTTTTGAGTTGTGTTGCAGTTTTCTTGCCACAGTTCTTTGGAAAACAAACCTCTGCTTTTGAACATCTGAGGTTTCATACACGAAATTCAGTAGTAGTAATTATAGTTAAACTTTGGTGTTACAGTTTATATTTTTACTGTGCACAGCTGTACATTGAACTGTCGGGGAAGTACTTTATCAAGGTACAAATTATGTAGTGTCACTACGTCCATGTGTTCCTTGTCTCTATCATACTAGCTTCAATAATGGGTAAGTGAACTCCAAAAAGCTCAACAAGGATGTAGTATCAAAAATGTCTCAATCAGAAATGCATACTTATTTTAAGAGGCAGGTTTGCAGTTGTACTATGCGGGTAAAATAATTTTATCTCAAAAAATACAGGGAGGATATTTAAGAAATATTCTACCATGTTTTTAAAATTACAAAGGCATTCTGCCTAAAATGGTATTTCAGATTCTGCAAAACAAGTCAACTGAGGGGGAAATAAATGTAGCTTAAGTGATTTAAAACTTAACTTTTTGTAAAGAGATTAAATCCAGAAACCATGGAAATTTTGGACATTTTAACTCGCAAATGCAAACAGATAATGATCTTAGCTAAGCAAGGAATTTTAAAGATCAAGAGTGCTGATTTTCTGTTAATCTTGGAAGACTATAGAATAGGTGTAAAGGTGTAACATTTGAGAGCACTAAAAATTACGTGATTCTGAGAGTAGCAGTCTCTGTATATTCTCAGCTGCATTCATTGCACAGCTGATCAAGCAAACTTACAGGGATCTGTCACACACTCTTCATCCCCTCATCTTTTCCCTGTTGGGCAAAGTATGCAGTTTAGAATATCTGTCTTTAGCTTACTGTGAGAAGTGTTTTAGTTCATTCCTTTTACATTTGTTTTATAAATGTAAATGTGGGAGAGGGTAATGCATAGAAAATGCTCACCTTTTCAATCCTAAGCATATTGTAGTGATGAGATAGCTCTGGTTTCTAGAGGCATTTTGGGAAGGGAGCATTATCATCGACTACACATCTGCTCATGTGATGCCCATTCCAGGTGATGTAAGAAATTGATGAGAACAGGCTCAAGGCCACAGAATCAAAGCCAATTGGCATTTCTTTGAGGAAAATGGAACTTGTTAAAATCAACTTGAAGTTAGAGGTTTTGTTGATAAAGATAATAGTGTTTTAATGCACTTGGGTTTTCACGCAGCTTTGTATCACATGATATTTTAATTAAGTGTGTATTAAAAAGATTCAGAATTATAAGTTGGATCTGAGAATATTTGTCATGGTTTAACTCCAGCTGGCAACAAATTACCACATAGCTGCTTTCTCACACCCTGCCCCAGCCCTGTAAGGAAGAGAATCAGAAAAAATCAAGTAAATATTGAGATAATGATAAGAACAGCTTAATAATTAAAACAAAATATAATAATATAATGCTATTACTAATGATGATATTAATGAAAATCAGAAAGAGAGGGGGAATAAAACCCAAGAGAAACAATTGATACAAACTACAGTTGCTCACCGGTTGCTGATCAATGTCCAGCTCATCCTTGAGCAGCCACCAGAGGCTCCTGGCCAACTGTCCTCTCTTTATATACTGGGTATGCTGCTCTATGATATGGAATGTGACACTGAATGCTCCTTTGGTCACTTCAGGCCAGCTGTCCTAGCCATGTACCCTCAAAGCTTCTTGTGCACTTCCTCACCAGAACAGCCTGGGACACTGAAAAGTCCTTGACTTGGGGTAAGCACTGCTTAGCAACAACCAAACAGTGTGTTATCAACAGTATTCTCATACTGAATTAAAAACACAGCACTGCACCACCTAGTAAGAGGAAAACTACCTCTGAAACCCAGCTGAAACCAGGAGAAACATAAACAGGAAATTTACACCAAATGAAATTTGGTGCTTCTAGTATGTCTCTGAGATCAGATCATCACTTTGTGATTTTCAACATTTCTGTCAAAAAGTGATCTGAAGAAAAAAAAAGAAAATTAAAACACAAAATCATTATTGAACATATCTACAGATGACAAAAAGAGAAAGTAGAAAATAAGGAAGCAGATAACCTCTAATAAAGAAATATTAGAATATTTTGGGATACAAGAAACATGCATCCTTTTAATGGGAGATGTGAAGTCTTGTGCATAATATACTGATAAATTAATTGCTGGGTGAATTCAAATGATAATATCATATAGCAGATGGTATGCATTTGGCACTGCTTTTTATTGCTGAATCTTGGTGTTCAGATTTCTGCAGCTAAGAGGGGTATCGAAATAATTTTCGAACTCAAAGAAGAACCATGAAACTGATCAAAGGATTGCAAATTATGCTTAATTAAATATGCCTTTAGTGAACAATGCACACTTCTCAGAGGAATAAATGGGGGCTGGGTAATTTTGTCACAGATTGGGAATACTGGCATAGAGAACAGAAACAGGTCTTTGCTTGTGTAACAAATTTTAATAAGGTTGACAGGATCAAAAAGTTTGTTTCAAAATAAGGCTTTCTTCTTTTCTTTGTTTTTCTTTTCTTCTTTTTCAAAGAAAAAGAAGAAAAAATTAGAAAGGACTTCCAGTGCTTCTTCAAATATTTATTTCAAGGCAAAGTGGTTTTTTTTTTTTTCCAAAAGTTGTTTTATTTCTGGCTGGATTTGTTTCAGGAAAGTCTCCTGACATTTTTAGTCTAAGTAACTCTTCATCATTATCATCAATGTTACACATCAGTGTATTCTATCCCATGGCCAGTTCTCTTTTACTTAAGGGTAGGTAAATCTTGACTATACAAATTTATCTGTATCTGGAATTATTATAATAATCTCACACAGCTGCACTGAAGAAATGTGCATGAATCAGATAAATAAAATAATAATTAAATCAATGTAATATTAGATGAAAATAATTTAAAAATCCCATCACTAAAGACTTAATTAAAAGACTATATTTTCAGAAATACAGTACAACTCTTTTAATTTCCACTCTGCTTTTCTTCCCTTGAAACTCATAGGATCAAGTTCTTTTATAAATTTAAGTTTAGAATTTTGCTCTCACAAAGGCAAAATATTAAAATTCTGTTATACTAATATGATTTCATGTATTAGCTTTTCCCTTGATGAAAGGACCAAAAGGCAAAATATTCTGTGATTAAAGAATATTGGTTACAGAAGACTGAGTTTCAGGGTCATGTCATAAGAATTCCATGCCCAGAAAATTCCTGCAACAATTTAAATAGACAAATTAAAAAGCAGTATAACAAAGAAAATGAAATTATCTGGATTTGTATTCCTGAGGGAATTCACTACACTTATCCCTTCCTGCTGGTTGAATCCAGTCCTCTGACAGACATGTTCAAACTGTATATGAGAATACATGACTTTTTTGTGTGTACTAATGTAATAAGGACTACCATAGATGCCATTAGGAGGTCAAATGCAATGAAGTACAAAATTGCAAATCCCAATTTAATTCTAAAAGTCATCCTTTGAAACAGATGCATCTTTCTCAATCCTTTTCTCTTTTTGACATTTGCAATTTCTTCATTTGTTGTTTCAACTTTTTATAAAGCTCTGAAATAGTTAAAATATTAACATATACATTCCTTTTCATCATCAGTCACAAAGTCAAATGTTCTCAGGGAAGCTAGATAGCTATAAATCTGCATACACATAGTTCTGTCTTTTATTTTCATTTGTTTCCACTTTTAAGTGGTGTTGGTTTTGTTTGGTTTGGATTTTTTTTACATATATTATATTGTTATATGCATACACTATATATTTTGCTGTTATACCAATTATCCCGAGGAAATTTGATTCTAGAGTGTCACTGAACTGTGAATGAAATGTCCTGTGCAAATAAAAATTGTTCTTTAGTCTGTGTTTCTTAATAGCAGTTCCATGACATCTCTTGTTTCCAAAATGTTTTATCCAAAATAGAAGTTTAGAAAGACTAATATATAAAAGTTTAAAAAATACTGACTTTAATAAGAGCTGGATTCAAGAACTATGTTATTTATGCTCTATGATTAGAATGTTTTATAAGCAGTCTCTCATTTTTGAAATTTATTTATAAATTAATTAAATTTAAAAGATATATTTCAAATCAACATTGTACACATGTAACTACTAGTTCAGGTGAGAAAAGGAGTGATATGTGATCCACACATTTTCTCTATGGACAGTGTTTCTGAGGACCAATGAAATACTCTGCAGAATACTCAGACCCTGGCAACAACTTCAACTATTGCTATTTATCCTAATGGAAAGTATTTTTCTGCTTTTCTGGCAGAAAGGGTGAACCTTTTACTCTGCATGTTAAGTAGGATGCTGTGCATGAAAATGGTGCTAATAAAGGACAATGGAAAGATATTTTTGGGGGAAAAAAAATCTTTTCTAGTTCTTTCAAGAATTTTTGCTTTGTTATTTTACACCAGAGGAATTAATAAATTCAGTCTTTCTTTGTCAGCATTTGGGACATTATATTTCTCAACAGTGATGGATTTTAGGTAGGGGTTTGGGTGGTTTCTTGTTTTTTTGTTTTTATTTGGGGTTTTGGGGTTTTTTGTTATCTAAAGAATATAAAATTGCATTGTTTTTCTTCATTGCCTGTTTGGTTTTTCTGTCAGAATGTGAAGAACTTGACTAAATGACAGAAAAAAAATAGCAGTTCTAAGACATATTAAATACTTAAGCCACTTATTTTAAGTTGCAAGAAAAGCTATTAAATCAGACTGCACCTTTATAGCTGAAGGGCTTGGAAGGAGGAAAAGATGAGAACACTTGTAAGAAAAGGTTATTTTATCTGCTCCTCACAGGACAGACACAAACTATTACTGAGCCTTATCCTTTACACTTCATTGCACTGTCTGGGAATGTCATTTTTGTTATCAAATAATGTTCAGCATATGCACATTTTAAATTATGTTATTAAATGCTAAACCCAAAAGTAGTTCTTTGGGTAAGAACACTGACTTTAACTATTTTTTAAGAAAAAAACAAGAATTAATATGAGAACCACAAGATTTTTAAGGCCTCTGTCCTGCCCCCTTCCCAGCTGCTTTCTCCAGTGTGTAAAATTCAGTGATTTAGGTACAAATCCTGCTCCATTTTGATGGATCAAAAAGACATTTTTCAGTCAAAGAAGCCAAGGTGCTTTTCAAAGTTGATGTCTCCTACAGCATTAGACACAGCTAGAAGAGGTAAAAACACAGACCCCATGGAGGGGTTCTGAACAAAATACCTGTTTATTCTAAGAAGTCTTGTGCTGAATGTGGATGTTCATGCAATCACCTGTATCATGGCTTGCAAGCACAGAACTGCAGAGAAGGCAGGGGAAGGGTGCCAGCCTCAGGCATGCAGTAGAAGATGTGGCTCCTCTAAAATGAGTTAGATATTACTAAAATGAGTTAAACACTTTGGCAGCATTTAAGCAGGACAGAGGCCTATAGAATTAAAACTTTGGGCTTTAAAACAGCACTAGGCACTTAGCCCATAAGTAAAAACTTCATATGTACCTGGTTTTTATATATTAAACTCACTACTGAGCAGGCTACAGAAGTCTCAGATTGGCAGACCAGTACCCAGCTGGAATCAGAAATAAAGGAGAAGGGGGAGCTTTCAGTCTAGTCCCTTGTGTAATGAAAAAGGATGGATAGATGCTTCAGCCCTCCCATCCTGATGAGAACCCAAATCACTGCACTTCGATGTTATGCTCCTTTCTTTCCCTCTTGGAAGAAGCTCTTGCTTGTCTGTTTGGTTGGTTGGATTTTGAATTGTGGAACTTCAAAAGGGAGAGTCATGAGGCCAGTAAACTCAGAATACCTACAAGCAATTATGGCAGCACACAAGTAAAAGACAATAGGCTGAGCTGTCCTGAAGCAGAAGAAGGAATTCAACATAAAGGTTCACTTCCCAAGCAGGGGCCTGCACTGAATGACTTGTTGCATAAGTTTAAGAACACTGATATCCTAGAAGAAAAGATCAAGCTACTTTTATATAAATGTGGGGTTTTTTTGTTGTTTTTGTTTTGGTTTGGTTTTTGTTTTTTTTTTTTTTTGCTTAAAATTTTGCAGGGAAAAAGTAAGAACCACATGATGAAATTTTTCTTAAAGTAGGTGGAGATATTTACTTGTATGATAAGATCATGACCTGCAATTCTTAGTAACATATGAAAACGTTAGTAATGTTGAGGTGGAGGATAAGAAATTTTGCCAACTTTTGCATTTTCTTACTGGATGAATAATGTCCACCTGAAAAGTCTGTCTGGCTGTATGGAGTCTGTCAAACTAGTGCATTGCAATTCTAGGCACCTGGGGTTTTAATCAGAGCTAGGAAACAGATGATCTACTCCTCCTTTGTAGTTTAGACCTTAATGGTTTTCCAGGGCCACACAGTAATAACAAAACAAACAAAAAAATGTGTTGGAGCTTCAGCCTAAGAAGTGGTTTCCATTTTCTACTGCAGAACAGAGTTACGCAGCATTACTGCAGTCATGCAGCTGAGAAATTCCACTCAAGATATGAGTGGATTTTTATTTTTATTTTCACAGAGGTTTTCTCATTTCCATGATCTTTGCCACCCAGACATTCAGGCTAATATGAGTTAATGATTGTCTTGCCTTCAAGTGCATTGCAAGTGCCTCACTGGGCAAAATCTGCCTGTTTGGTACTGCACCTCTCTCAGGAATAACTTAGAAGTAGGATTTCCATTTAGTCCTTTTTTTTTCTCCTGAAAATTAAAGATCAATTGTTGTGTTCAATGGATTTTAAAATAGATAGTACATGCTACTCTTGGGTTCTATAGGAAAGATGGAAGTTTTGAAAAAACTTCAAGATATTATTTTGTAAAGTCATTCAGTGATTTATACTTTAAAAATGAAAGCATGTGAAAAGTATAAAATAAACAGGAACATTCAAAAATAATATTTTTAGTTCTGCTTTTAAATACTAAACTTTGAACTACTAAACTTCTTGTTAAATATTAAAATTCCTCATTCTGCACTTTCATGCTTTGCTGCTCACTTTGTGTTATATTAGGGATGTAGTTGGTAATGCCTTTTTTTCATTTTGCACCTAGCATGTCATTTTGTTTTGATACATATTACACTAACACAGCCTGGCATGTCAACTGAATATGTGAACACATTAAATGCAATGTGGATAACAAATGCTACATCAAGAAATATAATATACAAATACTGAATGTTGTGTTTTGTTGGTTTGGTTTTTTTTTCATTTAAGAAGACTATTACATAATGTAAAAATCTGCAGTCTTAGAATTATACTGACATTTAATTTATTCCTAATTAATTAAGAATTCTTGATAAATTAGAGTACAATCACAACTATGTGTATGTCCAGAGGAGGAAGATCAAGGAAAATACTTTTGTCCTCAAAAAAAAAAAAAGGACAGCAGAGACAGCAATGTGTGTGAATGTGAACCTGTTAGTTCAGAAGACAAGAGAAAAGGGGTTTGGACACCAAGTGCAGTCAAGGTATGAATGTGGAGCTGGAATTTTGGAAATGCTCCAACAGCTTAGAGTTTCATAACCTGTAAGGATTTCTGTCCCTCAAAAGTGATGAGTAAAGTAACAAAGTTATTATCAGAGGAGTAAGAGTAATAAATAGACTAGTAGAAATAAGTAGTTCTCAGCAACTGAAACATACACCAAACAGTTGCCAAACACTGTTACTGTATTCTGCCTATTTCAAATTTCTTTTTTCACGCTTTCTTTCTTCCTACCCCTCTGGCAAAAGAAGTAGTCAGAAATAATGGTCTAAGAAAACCGCCCTGGGACTCCTTGTCAGGACATCATAAAAGAAAGTTAGAAGAGAGTAATTGAAGGAGCAACAGAAACCATCCTGTAATCACTTTCTTGAGATTATTAACCACTTCAGTTTAGGTATGCTGCATTCAACAAACTGACACACATCTCCTGCTTCATATGATCAGGTCATGGCAAAGAGCTTGCAATGTTCTTTCTTCCTCTCAAAACAAAAGATACTTTCCTTGCGTTTCTTGGGGTGAATGTATCATTCTTATGTGTTCAGAATTATTTCAAAAATCAATGGAAAACTTAAGAGACTATTAATGCTGTCGTATATTCATCTCATGCTTTGTCATATGCAGTTTGTAATTATTTCTCTGACTTTCTGCACGGTAGGAGGCAAAAAAAAAGGTATGAGAGGTTGAATAGTAGTTTTCACTTTTTAAAAAAAATAGTAACAATGATTTTTAAATTTTTTTAAAACAGTTTTAAAGCTTTTAAAAACCTTTGGATGCTTTGCCTTGCATACAGTAATAGCAAATGCAATGGCATTGTATTCTTGTATATTTCTGTAAAATTTGTATTTATGCAGAATAAATAAGCTCTGTAATATCTCTCTGCAGCAGTGGGTTGTTTTGGTCTTTGAAGATGCAGAATGCAGAAACTATTTCCTCTCTTTGGATTCCATTTTTATTTTTCTAGTTTCCACATTTTCTTATGTTCAAACCATCACTCAACCAAATATCATCCTGAACCATCTCAAGCTAGCTTTCCACATCTTGCCAGACAGTGCAAAATATGACTGTTTTCCCTTGCAGAATCACAGAATGGCCAAGTTTCACTTGTAATAGTTGAAAAAAAGAACCAAATTGTATGTTCTTCCAAAAAAACCCCCTCAAATTTACATGAGTTGGTGTTTACAGACATATAAATAGTTTTATAGGAAGTTCACTTGTGCTGATAAATTGTTGAGCTTCTTAGCTTATCTTGTTTGACACTATACATGATTTGTGGATATAAGGAAACTATTTTCATAGGAAAAATAATGTAGTTGTATCTGTTACCTCAATACTTCATCTATGATAATCAGAGCAGTAACAGTGCTCTTTCTAGATGACTGGAATTGTGACTACAAAATAAAATAGGGTATTTTAGCTATATTTATACAACTGAGACTGTTGACATTTTCATAAATATTCAATGTAAAATATAATTTTTTTCAACAGCATTGACAAAGAACCACAGACAAAATCTAGTCACACTTTTCTGTCTCTAATCAACAAAGCCAACAAAAATGTACATCAATTTAATTTAAAAAATAGGTTGTAAAGCACTACTAGTTAGTAAAACCCCTTTTTGTTTAAGCTTTTGTTTATGTGCTTCACTTGAGCATAGTCTTTACACTAAAGTGATGTTCCCTTTTTCAATCTCGAGACTGAAAGAAAAAAGATTTTATATAATTTTTTTTCAATGCTGACCCCTGTCTTGCCACTACAAATTGAGCTGTGACTTCAGTTCCCCAGAACTACGACTATCTATCAGTGTTTTCTGGTTTTGCTTTTTAATTGTTTTTGATTTGTTGTGTTGATTTTCCTTTTGCCTTGGGTTGGAGACTGTGGGGCTTTTTTTGTTTGATTTGATTTGAATTTTTTAACTTTTTGGTTTTTTAAGGCAGTGGCTAGATTTCACTTAAATCAAATAAATAATGATGAATGGTAGACAGAAATGGTGGAAAAGCTTACTGGCATTCTATTATGCTGAACATAGTACTCAAACACTCTAAAAGCTTTCCTGGTTTGCTTTGCTTTCCTGGTTTTAGAATATTGAAATTCAAGCAGCAGTCAATTAGAAAAGTAAATTTCTTATGTCATAGTCTGATAATATTGCCTTGTATTCCAGCATTTGTTAAAGGTTGAGAAAATGATATATTACCTTTTGAGTTCTGGTGAATCATAGTTTAAATGAAGTATATAGTGTACATAGTACATGCATGTCAGTACACTTTATAATGACAGTCCATTTTTTTTTCTAATATCTGGATCAAATACAAGCACAGCATTAAATTCTATATTTAAATGTAAATTTCTTAAATTCTTTGCTCTTCTTGCCATGCTTGCCAAGTGGCATGACAAGTTATGCTTAAAATCAAGTACTCTGTCACTGTTTATTTTAATGGAGTTTGGGGTTCACAAATATATGTAGGGAAGATTTGAGAGTAAGAATGATGACTTCTAATGTACTCCTTTGGCAATGAATTAGGAAAGATTCAGTGAAAGTCTCTGTTTCATTTGTCTACCTGTCATGTTGAACTACTATTTTCTCTTTATGGCAAACTTGAGAATTTGGAGAAAGCTCTTCTGCTTAGCAGTTTCAAACAAACAAGCAAACAAAAATCCAATCTCTTATTCCTTGGATGAAATTTGTATGATTATGAATTTGATTATAATTCTAAAGGGTTGCTTTCTATCCTTAGTACATGAGATATTTTAGAATTGCTACTGTTTTATCCTGCAAGAATGACTACATGGAAGTTGCAAATGTGAAAAATTTAAGTCACAAATATGATTTATTCACGTAACAAAGTCAACTGGAAGGAAATCATATCAATCGGTGTTTGTAGCTGAACAATCAGGTAACTCTTTCTTTTCCCATATGCAGTGCATATGGATTAGTCAAAACATTCCCTTCAAAAACTTAGTACAGTAATGCTTTAGAATATTTTAATTTTCAACACATTCAATGAGAAATAGAAGTATGGAATGTGTAAAAATGGCAACTTTTTTCTGAAATCAAATTACAATGGAATTGAGAGAACCTATGTCAACTGGAAAACAAACATAATTTTACATCACAGAAATGTCAAAAAAACCCAAGCTATATAATTACTAAATTTTTAGATGATTAGCATGGTGCATCTATCTGTCACACACTATTATTTACATCATCCTCATATGATAAGATGTATTATTTATCATAGTGAAATGACTTTCACACCTGCTAGTAACTGTTAGTTACTGTTAGTAACCCAAGAAATTAAGGCTCTAGCTACAGCTGTCTATGTATCTTCTATGTACATTATTCCTATCAAATAAATGTTGAAAAGTTTATTAGTATGATTAATATATATTGATTTCAACTGTAACAGCAGATCAATGGTGAGCACTTCTGGAAATGTCATGTGGTTTCATCACTACTTACACATGTCCTGGTGGATTACAATATATTCATTCAGCGTGAATGAATTTTACAAGCGTGTGTTGCAAAATTCTAAATATATTGGGTGACAAGAAATGTATACAGAAAGGTTTTTGTCATCTAAATTGAAAAAAATCAAACATTAAATTAATACTCTAATAAATTGTGCTGGGTTGTATTTATAAGCAAGGTGTATGATTATTATACTTTCAGATGTATGACTGATGATGAAAATCTCTCCTAGTCTCTCACGCTGATCAAAGGGATTGGTTAAATGTGTATCTGCTCTATAAAATCTAAAATATTTTTAGCCATCATGTGTAAAAAGGAGAAGATTAATCTGTGGATAAAAGACACAGGAAAGACTAGAATTACTTATTATAATTTCAATCTGTTTCTACAGAAATTGTATTTCCTATATATTCCATAAAGCAGATTTTAATAAGCGGTTGGGAAAAGTACATTCCCAAGCATTCTACTTTGATTTATTATCTTAAATGCTTGTCTATGTAGCACAGAAATTCTCCAGAAGATTAAAATTGATAAAATCTGTAGTCAGGAACCAGCTATGAATTTTAGGCATTAAACAGATCCTTAGATTAGCAGAAATATACAGGCCTATGCCCTTAACAAATATTTTACATACTGAAGAAAACTTAAACAACTAAACCAACAGGAATTTGATGAATGTTCTGGAAATTAATTAAATTTGTCATTAGTGAAGTGTCATTACTTTTACTAGTATAGATTCCCCAACTATTTATGCATGATTCTTTCCCTAAGAAAAAGGGCAAAATACGTAATGCATTCTGATATGAAGCTACTTGTCTCTGTGCTCAACAAAATTAAAAAGAAAAGAAAACCATCTGGTTTTTAGGATGGTTTTATCAGACTAGTTGTAGAAGGAACACTTTGAGATCACAGTGTTTAAATCTAAAGAAATGCATAGATGCTCTTGATTATTCACGGTGCTCTGTCCCATAATGCAAAGCCTTTGCTTTGCCTGTTGTCAGTTTCAACAGGCAAAATGTAATGCTCAGAAGGGCAACATGAGTTTTAGAAGAAACTTAATAGCTGAATAAACTGAATTTAGTTTTATGATAGTATACTATAAGAACAATTATGGTTTTATTCAAAAGTTTCACCTTCTAAAATAGATCTATTTGTCTTTACAGGGGGAAAATAAAAAACTTTCAAGTGGCCTTTACACTGTCTAGAAAATCATTCCAGCAGGAGTTCAATGGGCAGACTTAGAAGCAATTCAATTAAAAACTTCTGCTCTCCAGGATTTATTACCTGGCTGTAGTTTTCACTCCAGACTGAAACTCAACATAGAAATTCTCACAATCAAGTACTGTATTTTTAGCATACTTAGGTAGGACAAATACTTCAAGGAGAGGTATTAAAAAAATTGCGAGACTTCTTCTTCATAAAGTTAAGCCCAGTTTAGCAGGGTAGAAACCACATCCAAAACCATAAAAATACTTGAAAATTAAATTAAGGACAGCGTTTACAGAAGGGAAGATGGGAAAACTCTAAACCTTTTGTTTGTGCAGCAGCTCTGCAACAGTACAAGATGGAGTAAAATTTTTAATGCATTGTGTCAATGTCCTATAACTCAAAAATGACAGCATCTAGCGTTCATTTTAGAGCAAAGCAGTGGTTAGGAATGTAAATCAGAGAGAGGATTGAAAAGTGAAAGAAGGGAGGACAGAAAAAAAGCAGCCTTGTTAGAAAAGGTTCCTTCAGGATTTGTTCAAAGTGCTTCTTCATGGCCAAGATCAGTCCTCAGGAATCCTGGACCCAAGATACCAGGGTAGAAGAATGTAGGAAGGAAGACTTTCCCTCGGTCAAGGAGGATTGGGTTAGAGAACACCTAGAGGGACTTGACATCCACAAGTCCAAGGGCCCTGACTTAGAGCACCAAGAGCACCAAGAGAGCTGGTAGACACCATATGAGGTAGTTCACCATCTTCTTTGGAAGGTCATGAAGATAGGGCAGTGCCTGAGGACTGGAAGATAGAAAATGTCACCCTGAAGGCAATAAGGAGGACCCAGGGAACTACCAGCCAGTCGGTCTCACTTCAATCCTGAAAAGGCGATAGAGCATCTCATTCCGGAGGCCATCTTTATCCACATATCGATGACAAGAAGGTGATCAGGAATAGGCAGCATGGATACACTAAAGGTAAATCATCATCAACCCACATGTTGGCCTTCTATGACGAAACAACTACCTGGATGGATGAGTGGAAAAAAGTGGATATTGTCAGCTTTAATTTATCCAGGCTTTTGACACATGTCCCACTGTTGTCCCTTCCAACCTCACCCATTCTGTGATTCTGCAATATTTTCTTGCCTTGTTTGATATGGTCACAGCAGAAGCTGGTACAACTTCCAGCTTTGCATGACTGTAACTGCATCCTTTTGATAATGACTCATGTGTTTTATGATGAGACACCTAGAATCAAAGGTCCCTGAAGCTTGCATATTAGGTTAGAAACCTGAGCTTAAACCCAAGCTAAAATAAGAATTAAATTTCATAGTCTAGGTACATTTCTAATAATTCTGATAATAAAGATTGTGATTATCATGTGTTTTTTTCATTTATGGCAATTCTTTTTCTTCATAAGTGGGACTTCTCTCTCATAAGTCAAAAAACCTTTATCACTTTCCTAACTTGAGTCCTGTTATGTTTATAGATTTGCCATCTCCCAGTCACAGACAGTAGGTAATTATTTAGCCTGTTGAATTTTTTTAATTTAACTTTGTTCTACATATCTTTCCCATTAAGGGACACTGGACCAAAACAACTACCAGCCTACTAAAATCACTTATTTTGAATGTGGGACTTTTGAAATTTGAAGAGAAGTGGTAATTGTTTCTTCTAAGAACAAATAAATTTTCTTCTTTTTTTTT
>VXAC01006425.1:270950-285127 GCA_013399225.1 Rhipidura dahli | reverse complement strand
TTTTTTTTTTTTTTTTAGCAACATCTGGTAGATTAATTCTCATGTCAAGCCACCTGGATGAGTGATTTCATTATGAAATTGCACTGGTATCATGCTAATGTCTATCGTAGTTTAAAATCAAATACTAATGAAAAAAATAGAATCAGTTGCACGAACTTGTAATATATTTCCTATCAAATAATTAGAGGAGTGGATTGTCAAAGTGTTGCTGAAGTTAAGAGAAAAGAAAGACTTTATTATGAAAGATTCCCATTATTTAGGGTGAGGGAAAACAAAGAAAGCTAACAATGAAGAAAAACAACATAAATCATCTCTAGTACTTTATTCACCTGAAACTGAGCAGATGTTAGCTCATTTTGGAGTTAAGCTAGCATTGAGTATTTACAGAACTATTCATATTTCACAAATTACAGGAAATTAAATTCTTTTTTGTTTGGCAGCAGTAATTGCGCCACCGCTACTTTGCTTATTGGTGAGATCCTCAAAGGTTTAAATTAAAAAAAAGTTTCAATGTACTGTTCAAATTCAGTAGTATCATGAGTTATAATGTTTCTAATCATGCCATATAATGTGCACTGGAGCACAGTCACGATGTGGAAAAACAGCAAGGTGTAGTTGTCTTGTGTGAAAATGGGGAAATGGTTTTTGCAATGTGTTTTGAAGACTGCAGGAACAAAGGAAATTGCTATTAAAAATAAATTCCATTGAACTGGTTTATATGGAGATGTTTCTTGTTGATTCATTTCAAATCTTGTGTAGAACCAGGCAACACAAACCGACAACCACATTATGTCTGTTAGACTATTATTTATGGTGCTGAAATATGTATTATTAAACATAAGACCTTCAAGGTAAGTAAAATTGTCAAACAGGCAAACGTATCTTGCAGCTCTGAAGAACACATTTGTTGTCTTTGTCTAAATGTCTTTTCATCTCATCGTCAATGGCTGATACTTGTAAAGAAGAAAGGATTCTGATATATCATATTTGCAGCCCAGAATTGTTATCTAGATCTAATAAGTCACCCACCTGAACCTTAGAGAATTAGTAGGAGGCAGACCCGAATGTTTTTGACTCCCAAAAGTGTTCCTCCGTTACAGAAATTTATAGGAAAAGAAATTTTGTCTTTTAATATTTCAATTTCTAGTTCATATACATTACTAATATTAAAATGGTTTTCCTTCTAGACAGAAATTAGCTAAAACCTTAGGCAAAAATTTAGTGTAAAAGATACGGGATGGTGCAGCAAAATAAGAAGTTCCAACTTCAGTAAATTAAAGGCAAAATTTCAAATTTTTGGCATCGTATGACTAAATATTAGTTTCTAAACTACTGTAATAGTCAAATGAATACTACAGCTTATAATTTATTTGATTTAGGGGTGCATTTAATTCATGCTAAAACTGAACCTTAATGAATCCTGAATTCACAGTCAGATATTCATGGTCAGTGGCATTTTGACCCTTCTATAAAACTTTGCATCATATTCTCTAAAGCAAGTAGCTGATGCTACTCATGGAAGATTTAAACAATGTCATAAAAAGAGATATTGAAAAATTACTACATCATTAATGCAAAAAGATGTCTACATAAAAAGAAAAGAAAAAAAAAAGAAGGCCTTTTAAAAATAAGCAAGAAACTGAAACGCATTTTAGGATCTAAAATTATCTCTGAACAGAGGTAGCATGAATCAAATCCACACCGAGAGAGCAACTTCAAAAAACAAAGGAAAAGTTGAATATGAGTGGTTTTCACCAACTTGGCTGAAATGTTTCATCCTAGCTGAGAGTGTAACTTTAAAAAATTTTTTAAACTGTAAATGTCCTTAGCTTTTCCAAAAGAGGATTGCGAGCTGCAGCCAGTGTTGCAGGAAATGTCACCTGTCCTTCTGAAAGACTAGCAATCTATCAAAAAGGGCATTTTGTTAATCTAAAAAACCCCAAAACATGACTTTACCATAGCTCATTCTTTACTGAAGCAAAGTAAATAATGTATAATTTTTAGGTAATTAATTTATTTTCATTTCTTCTGGGTTACCTTGTAAGAAGAGGAAATGTACTGAAATGCCTTTCTGTTTGTGCTCACAATGAGCAGGAAAGCTAGCTAGAGAAAACTAAGTGATGACTGATGAGATTGTGTGCAGCTTACTGCAGCAGGGATTGTAGCTTAGTGTAGGAGTTTTTAAAATATATTAAGGTTTCAGGTATTTCTCTAGTCATTTTTCTCCAAAACAATGATAAAAACCCAGTAAGAAAGCAGGAGGGAGAATGATCATTCTCAGATCCCATATTATTACACTGTGTTTTAAACAAGTAGAAGCAAGCCTATGAAATGAGCATAGTGGGGATGTTTTGTGTCCGCTTATTTGCTCTTCTCCTGTTTTAATCATCTCTCAAGAGACACAGGCAATAAATACTGTCTGTGATGAGAACATTTTATCACACCACTGAAAGAAACTTATCTCCCCTGGGACAGTCCTTGCCTTGTGGGTATTTATGAATATGGTGATAATGCCACTGCCAGCAAAATTACAATTAATTATGCATCATTGTTTGTTATTCTAAAAAGACCAGGGAGACTAAGATTTACACGATTATATATTTGCAAAGGTAGTTTTTTCTGCCTCCTCTTACACTAACATTCAGTGAATGTTAAGATGTCACAAACCACAAACACAATAAAATTTACAGGTCAGAAAAAAACACACTTTACTATCTATGCTTTGCTACTAATGTAAAATGTGGCCCTGAAATTTTCCATTCAGAAAAGCATTCTTATTTGGAAAAACTAGTCCAGCAAGTGCCTTAGTTTTGCAGAACACCATGGGGCTAATGCTCAGGCTTACAGGGTTGCCTGAGCTGCAAACAGTGCTCAGCTTCAGTGTAACAGGCCAGATGCATTTCATATTGACTTGCCCTTTATTTTAATAGATTTACTACAAAGCCTAGCAGAATTGGAAAGCAGTATTTGTTGGAAATTTTTCTCCTTTTTTCATCCTTTCAATGTTTTAAAGACTTGCTTTAAAACTTGTGATAGTCAACGGGAGCATACAGTGAATAAGTTATTGAGCAAGGTTTGTAAATGTTAAATACCTTGGACTCTTAGAGTGCTTGGTCATCATCAGTACCTCTGAAAAGTGTTAAGATTGATACAGGCATGATGTCTGAATATTATCAGAGCCTCTGTTTGTAATTATAAATGCAAGCACCTACTTACACGCCCTGGTTTATGTACAAACAGCCCAGCACACACAAAGTGCACCCCTGGTAGTTTGCACACACAGGAATAGCTGCTCTAACCATGAGATGGAACAGCCCAAGTTGGGGAATGGCCAAGCCGGGAGCCCTGCTCACAGGCTGGGAGCATTCCCAGCGTGCCTCACAAGCCTCTGCACTCCCCAGCGCGCTTTCATCTTCCTCCACCTCAGGCTCCAGATGTGGGAGGCAGCGAGGTGATGGGAGTTCAAAGCAGCAGCCCATGGAACAGGCTCATCCAGCCTCTTCCAGCCTGGCAGCGAGCGGTGCTGGGCCAGGTGCAGCTGGCAGCTGAGTGCGAGCCCCGCCGACAAGCCGCGTCTGGTAGCGGAGACGGGGCGAGGGCTGCGGGATCAAAGGATGCGAGGTGGGGCGGCCGCTCCTGGCTCCCAGCCCGGCCTGCTGCAGCTGCCTGTTGCCACAAGGCAAAACGGGCCGTGCAGATCAGAGCTGCGCTTGCTTTGGGGAAAACAGGAGTCTGCAGCGCCCCTGCGCTCGGGATCCCGCACACACCAGGGGAAAGGACTGGGAATAGAACGGACACAGTGTAAGGACAACAGGGCTAGGTTTGGGAGGTGGACGGTGTCATAGGAAGAGCTGAGAAGCTGCAGCTCTGCGTTTCTCCACTGCAAGGTGGCACAAAACTCACTGGATTTGGACATCCAACCACTCTAGGTATTGGAAATGCTCAAAAGAGTTTTAGAAATCTGAGCCAAATACCTGATCGCTTCTTGAATGACACTTCATGTTCCTGAATGGAACACAAATTACTGCTGCTGTTTCCTTGCTGGAACATACTGCCAGCATTTGTCTAGCCTCTGTTTTGGGTAAACATAAGCTACTCCTGTGTTAAAAGTAAGGTAAATCTCCAAAAGTTTTATCTTTTTCCGGTAAGAAAGCACAATATTTGCTGCCAACAGAAGAAATGTATTTTGCAGTCTTTGGAAACTCCAGTTTCTCCAAAAAACACAGCTTGCAAAGTAAAATAATGAATATACTGGAACTTTCAAAATGCGGAATTAAAGCTTTTTCTAACAAAGATGGCTTGACTGGAAGTTTTTTCTCTATTTTTACCTTTTCAGTCTGTCCAATCTTTAAAATCCTGTTTACACCTCTTCATAACAGTGACCATTTGAAAGAGAAATGAGATTTTGGTCAAAGAAACAAAAAAGATAACACTGAACCATGGAAAAATATTTAAGCATTTCAGAAATTTCCATTTAAAACATCAAATATACACAAGACAAAGTGTGTCTTCTGTAGATGTAAAAACCCTACGACTTTTTTAAAAAAGGAAGCTAAAAACCTTCCCATGCAGCTTTCAGAAGCACAAAAAACACCCCAGGTCTTATAAACAAATAAATAAATACAACTTCAGCAGTGTTAAAGCAGCAGTATTAGGATGAATAGGTGAACACATTTAAAACCGGGCCTTTTCACAGGCAATAGGGTTTTTTTCCTATTCTTTCTCTCTCTCTCTCTCTCTCATTCTCTCTCTTTTTTTTTTTTAATAAATGCTATTACTTTGAAAATCTCCTGGCATTTTGCAAGCAATAAAAAAGGCAAACAGTGTTCTTTTCTGCAAATTGCTCCTGTCTAGCTCTCTGTGTTCTTGCTCAAATGCAATATGTAACTACCTTTATTCTGCTTTTTTGAGTTTGATAATTGTTACATTTGCAGGCAAATAAAGAAATTTCCATTAAGGCCAAGGACTAGTGCTACACAAAGAATACTTCATTTTCATTTCATTTCATATTTTATCCTTTTTCCTTTTGGAAAACATTAAACTCTCAGACTTAATAAAAATCTATATGGATTTTCTTTGACTTTGATAAGATTAGTATATGGGTTTCTTTAATTAGTCACAGCAATCACTTAATATTGAGGCTACTGAACTTTTCTTTAGACGGTGTCCTGACCTATTTTACTAATGAATATCTAAGTTATGAACCAATCCAATTGGTAATAATCCTCCCATCTTTTCACAACAAAAATTAGGCTGACCCAGAGATTCCCATACTCCTAATTTTTCGAGAAAAATGTTTGAAAGCGTTCTTTAATTTTTCAGCTAGGGAATATAAACACTTGCTTTCTTCAGGCAACGTGGTAATGGTAATTTTCCAATGGAGTCCTTTTAAGCTCCAGGACAATTTATCACAGGAGAAACCATTCGGTTCTCTGACATCCCAAGTTTCCTAGTTAGATAACTCCAAAGAATTTATCTTATTCTCTCTTCATTGAATGGGCTCTTAAGCAAGCAAATATCTAGGCTGATGATTTGCCCCTTGCACCAGGTTTCTTTTCACCAACTCTTTGTTTCTGATGCTAACACAGCCAGCTTTTTGGCAACCCTGCCTCCCCTCCTAGAAATGTAAAAAATTTTCCATTTTATTCCCCTGAAACAAAACTTCATTAGAAAATGTGCACACAATTGTACTTTCTGCATTTTCACCTTTTGTCTTTCTGCAAACACCACTTGCAAGTAAAAGAGGAAGTAGAAATTTTGTGCAGAGTGCTGTCAGTTTTTGCAGAGCTCTAGGAAGTATGCTGCTGTCACCCAGCAATTTTATTTTTTCCAGTTTTTGTATTAGAATGTCAATAAGTGGAAAATGGTAGACTGTAAGCCAGCTATCCTTGAAATAAATCTTCAAAAATCACTCACAAAACTGACTTAACTCTGCCTCCATGAAAATAACTCAGAAAAGCAGTTTGTTGCAATAAGGTACTGATTTTCAGCCAGAATTTCAGGTGTGCTTGTGGGGCTGAACTCTCTGCTCCTGAAGGGGTTTTCCAGAGCATAGGGTTCATTTTGGCTCAGCATCTGAGGAGTGCTGAAGCACATCAGTAAGTGACAAGCACCTAAACACAGAAGTAAATGTGAAGACATTAGATAGCTATTTAAACTGAAATGTGTTATACTTAATTCTGAGGAGGCAACAGCTAGAACTGTAAGGATCTTAGAGGATTCAGTCATTCACTTTCTGGCTTGCTTCTGAATTTGATCAGTTGCTCAACCAAAAACTGCACACTTTCTCAAATCAAATGAACCTGTGGCTATGTCTGTACTTTAACAAACAAACAGACTAAAAATTTAATATTTAAAGGAATCTCTGAACAACTGTCATTGCTTACCTTGGTAATTTCTTGCAAGAACAAGGAATGTTCTACAAATAAATCATTCTATAAAAGTAATTTCTCATATTGTTTCTATGTTTGTTTGTTTTTACTTTTCAATCACAGGAAAAATAATTAAAAAAAAACCCAGAAAAAATAAAGAATAGAAACTTTACCTTACTACTTTAGCATAGAGATTAAAGTATTCAACATCTGACCAACCTCAGTATGCAATTATAATAAAATAAGATACACCAGTGCTTTGCAGCTAGATGTAATAGATACAAGCAAGGATGCAGTCTGAAAGGATGGAGAACCAGGTGGAAAAAAGGGGAGGAGAAAAATGGTCTAGATGAGACAAATGTGTTTGTTGTCCTTCCTCAGCTGGTTGAAAAGATGTACGGTACATATTTTAAACTCTTTCAGTTGTATAACTTGTTCTTACAGATGCAAGCCTCAAAATTTCTACAATCTAAATTAACATGTGTGTATGTATACGCACCTAAAATACAATTAAAAATAAAATTTAAATAATTGTTGTAATCCACAATGCTTCCTAAATTAGGATCTCTCTCTGCTCCTGCTCTTGCTTTCAACTACTTGTAGTCTGTGAGGATCTGGTTTTGTGAGCAAACCCACATCATTACAGAATGATTGCTTGATTACTTTAAATGCTTCATTACTTTCTAAGTATTTTAGATCTTATTATCTTTCTACTAATTTAGAAGGTAAGACCTGACTCAAATGACATTGACATTAAATTCCAGGGAGTGGTTATTTCAACTGAGTTTGTATTTTAGCTCCTATAAGACTTTTTATATTTTAATATCTTTTGTTTGGGACTTTTTAATGTCAGTGCTGCTGATAGAGTTGACCTCTAAAATAACAGGGTATTAATAACTTTTTTTAGAAAGAGAAATAATTCCAAAAAATTTTTCTTGCCTGACATCCCCTTTCACCACCCCCTCTTACAGCCTAACTCTGAAATAACAAAGTTTTTTTTTTGTTAATTCTTCAGCATTTACTAATGTTTGTGTGAGTTCAAGACAGCCCAAAATGTACAAACACAGGAAAATATGAGAGTTCCTGCCTGAATGACTGTATGGTGTGAACACAAGATTTTATAAGGGCAGACTATCAAGAATGAGGGAGATCCTTTAAGAATATTGTTTGCATGATTATTAGAAGGTCCACAGCTGTCAAACTTATTAAATATGTTGAGATTTTAAGAAAAGATCTGAGAAAAGGGTAGGAGATAAAGGTTTGCACATGTTTATATGCTGCATCTCCATGGGGATCAGCACAACAAAGCAAAAAATCTCTTTGAAAATCTGTGAAATATTTGAGAGTGGTTGAAATCTCAAGTCAGACAGAAACAAGTCAGCCTTTACAAGCTGAATGAGAGGAAATAGTTAAGATAGCTATGAGAATCACTGAGACTGAAATGAGTAGTTTTATGCTCTAAGTGATAAAAGAGCAGGAGCCAATGGAGAGATGTCCACACACTAATAAATGGCCAAAGCAATAAATTAGGAAAATAATTGCAGTAGCTTCCTGCAAAACCAACAGAGCCCTCCCATTCATGGGGGAGTATCAGCACAGGCCAGAGACAGAACATTATATCATAGCCCTTTGAATTAATCTAGCCTTAAGGATTGATTAATACATCAGACCTAAGAGAGTGAAAGTACTTTGGTGAGTGTATGATACCTAATTAAACAGTATCTGTGAGAACAGCACTTCTGTCATCCTAGTGTTGAAAGTTAATTTCTGTGCATGCTGTTTCTTTTGGGTATCATTTAGTAAGACATGACCTGCTTGGCACACTATGGATCTGTTTTATGAATGTGTTAAGATGAGGAGGTCTTAACCACATTATCATACAATACTGTCCAGAAAGGGTACCTTACTCCCCTCAACTTCAGCTGTTTCTTCCTTACCAGAAGTGTATGATCAGGATTTAACTTCAATGTGGGTTGATACAGAACAAAATCTTACTTAAATGTGTTTTTTACTCCCAGACTTTTTAACAGGGTTCCCTATTGGTTTTTAAGTAAAGGTTAACTTCCAAAATAGGGAATAAAAAATGTCCAGTTCTTCTAGAAACAAAAATAGTTGCTCTACACAAAATATTTGCTGTTTTCACTACAAGTTTTATGAATCTGGAAAATATCCTTGGCACAGAGAGGACAATGCATATGGACCCTTATATTTGGAAATATCTAACCAACCTCTTCTGTCATGTAGAATCTGCTGGCAGCATGTTCTTGGAGTTTAGCATCTCATTTATATGAAAGAGGTAGTTCACATTGCTTAGGAATATTATTTTGAACTGCTTGGGTGCTCAGAGTCTAATTCTGTTCGGCATATTTGCAGTATAGAAACACAGACCTGATAAAATGAGTGCAGACTTTTCTAAGCTATGCATATCTAGCTTCCTTAATCTCAGCTTCTGCAAATTTTTAAAAACATGTAAAAACTTTAGGGAGAGAAGGTGACTTTGAAGTGGAAAATGAAGGCCTGAAATATGTTTCTATGGTTTATATCAATTTGATCCTATGAAACAAATGTCCTAAAATTATGTCCTCAATATGTCCTTTGGCTGATGGTGAAGTATGGATCTGAAAACACTTTTGGCCTCTACAACCACCTCCTCTGAGACTCCTTGTATAACCATAGACCTGTGACATTCAGTCCCATTCTAAACATGCATATATATGTTTGGGGTTTTTTTAGTTAACATTTCAATAAATAGATCTTGAACATACTCATATTAATAAATATTTTTCTTTTAAATTTTAATTATTCCAGTTAATCACTGTGGCTACATTCTTGGTGGCTTAACAGACTAGCTTTCTGTCTCTTACAGAAAAAAAAGATGCATTGTAAATTATCTGTGACTGATGCAGTTTTTCTAATTTTCAGAGAAAAATAAATACTACACAAATACAGTAATGTTCCATATTTTTATAATATTTTCTTAGACTATTTTATTGAGGCTTCCACATGCAATTAGTATTTGCAGTGTCTGATAATGTCTTGTACATGGTATTTGGCTTCAAGATAAATTTTATCCTTTCTCAAGGACTAATTTGTGCAACTTATGATACAATAGACTGAATTTTTTAAAGCATTACTGCAGACATACTGAAAGATGTATTTTAGTCTCATGAGAAAAATGTGATTCTGCTGCAAGGTTCTTGCTTACTTGTTTTATCCTTTTTTCACCTTATTAATTTTTCTTTTTTTGGCTTCAAATTTTCTGTGTTGAATACTACCCATTCTGAAGGGACCTGATTATTCCTCAGGGACTGAAGATACTGTTGTAAAAATCAGGAGAGGATATGGGCTGGATGCTGCTTTCAGAAACCGTGAAGGATACCTGTTTCAATGTTCTTTTCGAGGTCTAGTAAGACATTTGAGCATCTGAATCCCTGTTTATATGTAGGTAACAGTCAAATCCAGGCATATTAAGAGGCAAAGCTGCAAAATAACTAAGATTAAATCTTAAATCAGAGTTTTAAAATAAGTCTGAACAAGGAAAGAAGAATCATATAAAGTAAAAAGAAACAGATGTATTTACCATTATATTATTTACCATTATTACTTATTATAATATTACTTATTACTTATTATAAATAAGTTTTGTTTGAGTGATGATCATGGTCCTACTCATACAGCAGGCTGATTTAATATCTGAACTTTGAGTTATGCTTTACAACTTTTAAGTGGAATTCCAACTCTAAATGTTCTCTGCCTGTAAATGAAATCTGAGATTTTTCAGGATATGTTGGTATTTATCATAGATATGTATTTTAAAAACGTGTATTTCTTTTGTTTCTGCTAAGCCTTCTAATTTTCTATTTTTAACTCTGTATATCTTCTTGATTAAGACATATTTTTATTTTATTCAATGTGTGCAGAAAAAAAAATAAGTAAGAAACAAGACTATGTTTACCTCATCATTTAGTTCTGAGCAAGGACAAGCATTTTTTAATTCCCACATGAATACTCAAGACTGAGGTTTTGCCTAGTTCAAGATGTAGTGTGAAGCTACCAGAGTGAATTTATGTAATGAAACAGTTTTTGCCTGATGTCTATATTGCCCATGTTTTGAGGGGAATTTATTTCAGATTAGTCTTGATTTGGTTCCATTGTCTAAAAGAAGAGGCAAAGAGTGTAATTTGTGCTCCTGAACTCCATCTTTTAGTTTTATGTCATCTGTAAGAAATCCAGTCTGTCTCTTTCAAGACTGTTTCAAGAGTGCACCACAGAGTCAAAGAACAGAAGATGTGACTGGGTGTCCGATTTTGGCCGGAGTTAATTTTATTCACAGTAACTAAAATTGGGCTGTGTTTTAGATTTGTGCTGAACACAAGGTTGATAATATAGAGAAATGATTGCTATTGCTGAGCAGGACTTAGAGCCAAGGCCTTTTCTGCTTTTTGAACTGGACACTGGTGAGGAGACTGGGGGTGCATGGGAGACTGGGAGGAGACACAGCCTGGGCAGGTGACCACAAATGACCAAAGGGATATTCCATGTCATTCATGGAATGGAATATTCATGCTCAGTGTGTAAAGCAGGGGGAAGAAGGAGGAAGGGGGGGATGTTTGGATGGATGGTTTTTCTCTTCCCAAGACACCATTACACATGATGGGACCCCACTCTCCTAGAGATGGCTGAACACCTGCCTGCCCATGGGAAGCAATGAATTCATTCCTTGCTCTGATTTTCTTGTGTGTGCAACTTTTTTCCTTCTCTATTAAACTGTCTTTATCTCAACCCATGACTTCTCCCTCTTTTACCATTCCTATTCTCTCCCTAGTCCTGCTGGTGGGGGACAGACTGAGAAGTTGCATGGGGCTTGGCTGCTGGCTGGGGTGAAACCATGACATTGGGACATTCACTTCAAGTGCATTACTGATGCTGAAAAGCAAACAGATGTAGTTGAGCTTCCAGAGATAAATGACGGAAAATGCTTCCTGCCTTGTACTGAAGCAAAGAAAAGGTGTGAGTGTTCACCAAAATGTCAAGAGTTCACTCCAAGTCTAACATTCTGTCCTTCTGTTCGCTCTAAACCAATAAGATAAGAAAGAGGCGTGATCGTTTTATTCTGTCTCCATGCAATTTTCTGTTCTGTCAAGATATTGCCCCAATTGCTTTTGCTTCTTGTGGATGTTAATTTTTCAAGACTCAAAGCTTTAGAATATAAACAGAGACCTCATGTTTTTTTTTCCTGGATTTTCCTAGCAAATGACACATCTGATAAATATGTTTAAGTGTAGCATATAGTTCAGTGTCCAAGGTTATACAATGATAAAAAGTGAATTGAGACAATTAACCAAACCATTTATGTTATGTGGGCTTTTCAAGCTTTTCAAACATGTTGACTGTGCTCTATACAGGAGTGCTGCAAAAGACCCAGTAAATATTTCACTGTAATTAATGCAAAGTGTGGAAGCATGTCAGACAGGAGTCAAGGGAATTCTCTGAGAAGCTAAGGCATCGTTCAGGAGACCAATGTGCCTTGGTAAAATGAAGTTTCTAAGGATGCCACAGTAGGTGTGGTACGTGACCCTTGTAGCTTCTGTAGTTATGTGTGGTAGTAAAATATAGCAGACACATAGCATTTCATGTAGTAATGTGCAAAATATGTAAGCCACAAGCCATTACAGACACTGGAATATATAATATGTCTATAGACAAGGATTGCTATAGAAAGCTCCTTCATGACCAAAAGATAAACAGACAGCTGGTTCTATATTTAGCATATCTGGTTAGAAATCTAAGACTGACTGACCTGCTTTTCAATCAGCAAACTACAGAGAGATTATTTCAAAAGATCATAAGATACTTCTAGAGACTTTGGTACTGATTTTGCATATTGCAATAGTGATATTTGGAAACTCCCTTGGCAATATAGTCTCTAAAACAGCTTGAGCAGATTTAGAGTAAACTAGAAACAAGAGAGAAGAGCACCCATAGGTGGAATATTAATTAAATTTCTGTTTTTATACTAGTCTACTAAATAAACAATAATATAGAGATGATCCAGTAGGGAAAAAAAAAAAGCTTGACATATAGCTACAGGAAAACCAAGTGAATTTGATATTTTTATTTGCAGACAATTTTTTAGAAATCTAAAAGTGGACCCTGCAATTAATAGAGATTTGGAAGCATCAAAGCCCATGGTAAAATGGAAACAAAGTTGGATAAAGGCTTATTTTTCATGATAAGTTAAAGATTGAAGATATTACTATACAGATTGTATAAATGCCAAAGATGATTTTAGCACAATTAAATACTCCTGTACACAGAATCCAGGCAGACTTGTCTCTCACCAACTTGAAGCTTAAAAGAGTTTAAATCACAGGGAAAAATGCCAGCTGAATAATACCAGAACTCTTCAACAGAGCTCCTATTTGCCTTAGTGAAATAAAGAAACAAAACCTAACAAAACTCAAACCCAAACCAACTAATAACAACACCACCAATAACAACAACAAAAAGCAGACAATCCACATGAAAAAAGACTAAGAAAAACTTAATAATAAAGACCATGGAGGTATCAGAGACCAAATACTCCCATACAACAGCTTCAAGAACACAAAGGCATAAAAAATGTTGTTGAATGTGTTCAAGTATTTTAGATTATATGACCAAGATGCAGTATGTACAATAAAGTTCTATTTCTAGATCTGAGATCTTGTATAGAGTGTTCCACATATTACCATCATCCATCTCAGCAGAGACTGCTTAGAAAAACCAGATGTTTAATCACTGTGTTTTGGGCTGTCATTTCTTAATTTTGATAGCTCCTGAAAGAAATTGGGATACCAGGAAAAAGAAAATTTATTCCACTTCCCTTAGTGGAAGGGAATACTTTGGAGGAGAAAAAGATATTTTATTTTATTAATCCCACTGGGTTAGAAAACAAGTTGAAAAAGCAACAGATTTTTTGGTCCTATGTCAGAATTTCATTCATTTCCCTAAAAGTGTGGATCAGCAAATCACAATGGCCTCTGTTTAAAAGCGAAATCTATAATTTCTTTTTTAGCATGAAAGGTTGCTCAAAATATCAGAATAGAGAAAGAATACAATTTAAAGTCATAGTTATTAATGTCTTCATTCCAGCATAAGTCTTTATTGGTCTCCTGAGACTAAGATCTTAGCTCTTTGATGTGAGCAGTTTCATAATGCACTTTCTTCTGATCTTCCTATCTTGTGCTGACCAAGCTTCCCTAACTTGTCCTTCCCTCCCCAATGTCCTGCAATCTCTTCATCTTCCAGTATTCTAACTACTAAATCTACCTCCTTATCTTTACCTGTGCTTCCTTCAAGAGTACAATGAATACATCTATTCATGCTCAAGATTCTTCCCTCAGTATCTGACTCACCTAATGCACTTCTCCTGTTACTTTCCCTTCCCCATTCTCTTCATGGTAATTGCTATAGCTTTTATTTTTCTGAACACTTTTGTTCTTTTCTTTTTGTACATCTCCTATTGCTTCCTCTGTCTGTCACTCTTGACAATGTAAGAATAGCTGTACTAGATGGTGATAAAGATCCACTTAAATTAGTGCTGAACAGAGGACACTTTAAATATTCAGTGTTTGTTCCCATGATAGTCTCCCAAACTCAGTATATCTCAGCTCGGGATGATGTGTGATTCTCTGTAAACCAGATTCTCTTGTGGGTGATTCTCTGTGAACCAGAAGCTGTGTCTTTTTGCAGAAAGACTGCAGCATAAACAAAAAATTGTCCAAAATCAAATAGGTTTTGGCCTTTTTTGAAGTGGCGGGGGGG
>VXAC01006425.1:157064-270887 GCA_013399225.1 Rhipidura dahli | reverse complement strand
GGAAGATGCTTTCAGAACACTCTATTTTTCAGCCAGTTTTGGCACTCAGTAAGGTAAAAGTGTGTCATGTTAAATTAAAATTGCTCTAACCCATGTATTAAGGCTATGGTATTATCTTCTCATAACCCAGTCAACATGACATTTCTATTTAAAATAAGTGCAAAATCCTTAGAATGGAATCAAGAAAAGGGAAGGTAGAAAATCTGATGCATTTGCTCTACAATTGCTTAGATATAATAGTTTAAATCTGCCAAATGGTTTGAAGTACAAATCCATGAATATGAAAAGGTGTTTTATTATCTTTGCTGTTCAATGGAAATGGTATATTTCAAAGTTCTATCTCAGAGTTTTTCAGGTCAGATTCACGTCTGTCAACCTTCTTACAAATGGTGAGGTAAAATTAAAACACACACATTACAAGCAAAAAACCCCCAAAACCCTAGAAATAAAACCAATTTACAGTCCAGAAACATGCTCTCTTATCAACCCATTCAGGAGTTATGAAGACTTCCTAAATTTCTGGCTGAAACATTTTATATTTGGCTGAGTTTTATTGTGTTCTTCTGGCAAAAATCTTCAGACTTGTATCATAAACATTATTAATAAACTTTGTATACTTAGCAAAGCCAGCCAAACAGCTGTGAATTCACCTAGTGAATTGCCAAATTATGCTGGTGATATGATTTTGTTTGTGATTGTCCTGATTTTACCTGGGATAGAGTTGATTTTTCTCCTACTAGCTGGTACAGCTCTGTGTTTTGGATTTAGTATGAGGCTATTTTTAATAACATGCTGATGTTTACTCGTTGCTGAGTAGTGCTTGCCCTAGGTAAAGGACTTTTCAGTCTCCCATGCTCTGCCAGCCCTGAAGTGCACAAGAAGATGGGGGAAGCATGACCAGGACAGGCGAGAAACTGGCCAAAGGGATATTCCCTACCTTAGAACATCATGGCCAGTATATAAATGGCAGCAGGGTAGTTGCTCAGTAAGTGGTGAGCAATTGTGTTGTGCATTACCTTTTTTTTAAATTTAAGCTTTGTGTCTCTCTTTTTTTGTTATCTTCTTTTTTTGTTACAATTATTATTATAAGTAGTAGTAGCAGTAGTAGTAGTAGTAGTAGTAGTAGTAGTATTTTACTTTATTTCATTTAGTAAACTGTTTTTATCTAAACCCATGAATTTGACCTTTCTCTGATTCTCCTTCCCATCCCACATTTTGAGGGGGTGGAGGGGCTGGGGATGGAGCAACCATGTGGTACTTTGTTTCTAGCTGTGGTTAAACTATGACAGAGGTCTTCAACCACTGAGAGTGCAGTGAGTGTAATTTCTTAAAACTTAAAATCAGAAACAATTAGTGTCTGCTCAAAACATATCCAGGTCCCTGATTTATTAGTCAAATTTCAAACTCAGATAGGCTTCAGGCATCTGTAATCTGCTTTTCACAAACTTAGATTGTAGGCAGATCTCAAGCATCAAAGGGGCACAAGGAGACGAATGAGACAAGTTTTGGTGCCAGCTTCTTTCACTCAGCCTGTATGATAGATATGAGGATTTTTAGTTCTCTGTTACTACCTGGTCAGTTACCTGGGAGTATTTTATATTTATGTATGGATAGGAATACATCCACAGGAATGACAGTATCTGGGCATGAGTGAACATCCACAGACCCATACCAGGGGGTAATCTGCTAGCGTAGCTATTCTTTAATCATACCAGAAAAAAGTTCTTGAGTTTCTGAAGACACAGAACCAAGGCTATCTTTCAATATTCCTCTCAGTCTTTTATTTTAGGATTACATACCAAACTGCTGAAGACAGAGAATTTTAAAAAACGGAAAAAGTAATTAGTGCTTTTCATCAAGACCACTCAGATTTGACACTCTACTCTTTTCCTCATCATGACTATAAGCCTACTTGAAAAAGTAGGCTGACTGCCACAGACAACACAGGATGTAACAAGCAGCACTGTGACTGAAAATACAAGATTACCATCATGACCATGTCATTCTTTAGGTATTGGCATCCACCAGCATAGTCAGATGAGCTCATCTCAAGCTGATATCTGTACGTGGTCATGAATATTTTAGAAATATTGTATATTGTAAGGTAATATATACATAGCTAAACCTGTGAATAATTTGCCAAACAAATGTGCAGAGTTACAAAAATAAGAGCACAGTGTCATGCTGTTGGGAGTGAGTCTGGTTTTGCTTGACAGAATGTTGATGGATACATAGAAGAACTTCTCCTTCATAATCTGGAATAAAATTCAAAGCATCTCAGAGCTATCTCTGTTGATGTGGAGGTTGTTTACTCAAAGCTTAGTTTTCATCCAATTATGGGCTCACTGACAGTGAGGAGAGCAGGGCCTTACTCAGACCCTTGTCCCAGTAGGAGTTTTTATGGCATTTCTGGCAAAGCAGGTATTCTCAACATATTTTCATTGTCAACAGAAGTGGGAAAGAAAAAGCAAAATTGATTCCCTTTGTTATTAGGTGGTGGTTAGTAGTTTGCTTGCAAAAGTTTTCAGCTCCTAAAAGTAAGAGCATTTCATATTCCAGTGTAGACAGTTGCTGACTTACAATGAAGTTTTGTGTCTCTGAAGGCAAAGTGAGCTGCACAGGGGTGTTCTAGACATAAAGAACTGACAGCAGAAACAGTACTCAGTGCCCTCATTAAAGAACTGGGCATCTACCCAATTAAGCTGGGGTAAACAAAGCCATTTCAAAGTCCTCTCAGCTCAAAAAGCATAAAAGGGGCATAAATTGTATAGCTATGATATTAGGATGAAAAAATTGAATAATTTGAATCAAACATAGATGTTTTCCAGTTTAAGTGTTTGTTTCCCTTGTTTTCATGTAACGTTAAGTGTTTTCAGGTCTTATTCAGCCTTATTAATGAAAGTATTTTAAAATATTTCCTCTAAAAAAATTGACAGAGTATATTAATAGTGAACCTTATTTGAATCTTAGGTATTGCTTGTGTATCTTTGAGTAACCATTAGCCTTTAATATAGAATTAGGTTCAAGAGAAAGAGCTGAGGAGGAAACTGCATACTATTTCTACTCTATTCCAAAACAGTTATGTAAATCTTTATCTAGGCTGAAAGGCAGTATGAACCAATAGCAAAAAATAAATGTTATGTCCCTCTCCATCTCTCTGTGCACAGTAGCCTATTCTCAGGTTGTTGGTGCCAGCAGTCAGCTTGAGGTTGGAGAATTGGAAAGGTGTCAGGGAGCAGATTCAAGTTTGGAGTCTCTGCCGGCTCAGCCCGGCCCAATACCACCCTCAAGCTGATGACAAGCATTTCTAAATCCAGACCTTGGCTCCAGTTTACCCCTAGCATGTAATGCTAGCACCACAAAAGGGAGCCAACATGTATCTCCCTGTTTCCTATAGCAAAGAGAAGGGTGAAGAAGCAGAAGCATTAGCTTTGGTACAAATGCTCTAAATGGGAGGATTTTTTCAGGCTTAAAGGATCATTGAAGTGTGCCTTTTTTAGTGTGCCTGCTTTCTTCTTAAAATGGGACTTCTAAAGTATTTGTTTACGTATCCTTATCTCTTTTCTTTATTACAGCAGTTTCCTGGTGTGTTAAGGAAAAGAATCGGTTCAGCTTCTAACCAAATCTTTGCACTTATCTGGGGATATTTTGCTGCCTAAGGGCAGCTGTATTTGTTACCTGCAGTTCAAAAATCCTTCCAGTATATGTGCTGATCTCAAACACCGAATTAAACAGCAGTAGTGCCCTTTAAAGAACATTCACTATTTCAACAGTATGAATGTGCAGATGACTACTTATACTTTTCAATAAAATCCTTCCTCTATTGGCAGCAAAAACCCTTTCTTACACTTAAACTTGATTTGTTTTATTGCTTGTTAGCTTAGTTTATAGAAGATTCAACAGCATTTTTATTGCCTCATGGGTTTATTGCATTTTTT
The DNA here is from genome assembly GCA_013399225.1 of Rhipidura dahli. Classification (NCBI taxonomy): domain Eukaryota; kingdom Metazoa; phylum Chordata; class Aves; order Passeriformes; family Rhipiduridae; genus Rhipidura; species Rhipidura dahli. The sequence goes on along the minus strand of VXAC01006425.1, from coordinate 266,949 downwards.
AATTGTGATATAATGCGCCAAATCCCTTTGCAGGGAGGAACCATATTATAGCTTTTACTTTTTTTTTTTTGGAGGAGCAAAGTCTAGGAGGAAAGAAAGACTATGCCCCAGGGTAAAAACTGGTGACCTATTTGGTTCAGCAACGTGAGACTGAGTAATCTGAGCTCCACATTTCCATCTGAACATCTCTTTTTTTCTTCTGAATTGGGACAGTCTACAATTAAAGTTTTATTTTTATAAACAACAATCCCTTAAATTGTACATGGAAGGGAGTCTTTGTTGTGAATCAGAAAACACTCTCATGCAAAGAGCTGTAGGAATAGTCCACACAGCCATATCTTTTGTAATTGCTGCAGATAGCTCAGATATGCTTCTCTGATTTTCCATGCTGCACTTTTGAAGTTAGGAGACACCATACAAAAAGGTTGTGACTAAGATCTAGATAAAATCTTGAATTTCTAGAGTAAGTATAGCCTCTCTCTGTGGATTATAGAATCATAGAATCATAAAATCATAGAATATGCTGAGTTGTAAGGCAGCCATCAGAACCATTGAGTCTGACTCCTGGCCCTGCACAGAATAGTCCCAAGAGTCACACCACATGACCGAGAGTGTTGAACAAACACTTCTTTTGAACTCTGTCAAGCTTGGTTCTATGACCACTTCCCTGGGGAGCCTGTTCCAGTGCCCAACCACGCTCCAGATGTAAAACTTTCCAGATATCCAACATAAACCTCCCCCAACTCAACTTCACGCTGCTTCCTTCAGTCCTATCACTGGTCACCAGAGTGAAGACATCTGTACCTGCCGCTCTGCTTGTCCTCATGAGGATGTTGAACCCTGCAATGTGGTCTCCCCTCAGTCTCCTCTTCTGCAGGCTGAACAGACCAAGGACCTCAGTCACTTCTCTTACAGCTTCCCTTTAAAGGCTTTCACCATCCTTGTGGCCCTCCTTTGGATACTCTAATAGCTTTATATCCTTATTACGTTGTGGCCCCCAAAACTGCCCCAGCACTGGAGGTGAGGCTGCTCCAGTGCAGAGCAGAGCGGGACAATCCCTTCCCTTGCCTGGCTGGTGATGCTGTGCCTGATGCCCCCAGGACAGGGTTGGCCCTCCTGGTTGCCAGGGCACTGCTGGCTCATGTTCAACTTGCTACCAACCAGGACCCCAAACCCCATTCTGCAGCTCTGGTCTTCAGCCTCATTCCCCAGTCTATACACACTGGCTGCCCAATCCCAGAATCTGGCACTTGCCTATGTCAAACTCTGTACAGTTAGTGACTGCCCATCTCTCTAATTTGTTGGGGTGTCTCTGAAGGGCCTCTCTGCCCTTAAGAAAGTTGAGAGCTCCTCCCAATTTAGTGTTGTCACCAAACATAGTATTCATTTGACTCCTGTGTCCAAATCATCAAAGAAGATGCTGAAGAGAATTGGGCAAAGGGCCTTGCAGGACCTGAGCAGTGGCTGGACACCAGCCTGATGTCCTGTCTGATCTGTGGGCCAGTTGCTCACCTATCACGCAGCACAGTTATCCAGCTGTATGCTGGATATTTTGCTCAAGAAGGACACTGTGTGTGATCATACGAAAAGCTTCACTGAAGTCCAAAAAGATGACATCAACTGCCTTCCCCTGATCAACTGGTGGATTACTTGTCATGAAAGGAAATCAGATTTGATAAGCCCAACTTTCCTCTCATGAAGCTGTGCTGGCTACGACTGATGACTATGCTGTCCTTCAGGTGTTTCTCAGTATTTCCCAGAATAATCTATTCCATTTTTTAACTGGGCACTAAAGTAAGCCTGACAGGACTGTAGTTTCTGTGTTTCTCCTTCTTGCCCTTCTTGAAAACTGGGAAAACCTTTGCCAGCTTCCAGTCAGTTGGAACCTCAATAGATTCTCAAGGCTGTTCAAAAAACATTGAGAGAGGTTTTTCAATGACATCAGCCAGCTCCTTGAGGATTCCTGGATGAATCCCAGCAGGCCCCATAGTTTTGTTGGGAATCAGCTCAAGCAGCAAATCCCTCACAACTTCAGGGTTGACCAGGAGTTGATCTTTCTCACAGCCCTGATCCTCCAGCTCAGGGCAGTGAAACTCCCTTGATCAGTCATCTGCGTTGAAGACAGAGGCAAAGAATGCATTAAACACCTTTGCCTTGTCCCTGTTCCTGTTTGTGAGGGGACTATCCTAATCCTGCAACAGGCCAATGTTACTTTTACACCGTCCTTTGACATTAATATATTTGAAAATACTCTTTATTATCTCCCACATTTCTGGTCAGCCTCAGCTCCGTCTAAAATTTGGCTGCATTAAATTTCTCCCTACAGTGGCAAGAAGCACCTCTGTATTCTTCCCATGTCACCTGAACTGGCTTCCACTGAGCACAGACTTTCCTTTTTCATCTTACTTCTGAGACAAGACCCCTATTCAGCCAAGCCAGCCTTCTGCCTCATCTGCTTGACTTGTGATATTTAGGAATTGCCTGGTAATGAATGAAGTAAAGGAATAGACTCATATCCAGAGATAGGGTTGAATTAATTATAAACTGATTATTTTTATCTGTAATGATGATTAAATTCAATAAATCTATTCTTGGATGTCTATAAGTTTATAGACATCTGCAGTTGTGTAACAGTTCATTTTTTTCCTTAAACCATTCCCATGTCACATGCTCATTTTGCTGTGTTAATAAAAGTAATAAAGTACAGTTATCTCTGCCCAGTGCATTTACCTTTATACACTTTTATTTCTTAGCCACCTAAAAGATTTGGAGCTTAGCCTCAATGAATGGTGAATCTAATAATAAGTCTACTTCATCCCCTGCAGTACCAGGAGTCCACAGCTACAAGGATGCAGAGTCAGAAAAAGTAGGTCAAAAGTCATTGCCATATCTGTGGTGTTCTGCAGTTTAATTCCTGTTCCTAGTTTGGGGTTGATTTCTTTTTTTCTTTTTAACCTAGTGGAAATTGGTTTTTGTCCAAAGCTGGACATGTGATAAGTTATTTTGTCCTGAATAAAAGAATGCTGTTATTATTTTGATTGTGTTCTTCTTATTTCTTTTTTTCCCAGCTTCTCTTCTCTTCTGTGTTTTGATTTTGTTTCACACTACAACTAATTGTGTTCTGAAGACAGAAAGGTATTTAGAGGAATAAACTGTCTTCTTCTTTAAAATTTTACCAGCTCATTGTTGGAGTGCCCAAGGAACACTGTTGCTGTAATTATTGAACAGTATGGTATACTAAAAAATGTAAATGAAAATATGATTTCCAGATGAACTTTTCCTGTTTTGCACTAGAAGTTGAAATTAAATCTAACATTGCAAGTTTTACTTCAATGCTTATAGAAGTTCATCTGCAGTCAATCTCTATGTCAGCTTATCCCACCCCACTGAGCTTCCCAGAGAGACCCAGAGTTTTGAGTAGTATCATCTCCATCAACAAACATCGTGACATGTCAGAGATCCTTAAATAAAAAGCTTGAAACTTTCATACTTTTTATAGATGCTTGAATGGATAATGCAGGAAAAGACATCTAAATGATATTCTGCTCCTAAGAATATCAACTGTGTGTTGTGTTATGCCATCACCAGCATACCATGACATTTTGCTTTAAAGGAAACACCCCATTTATCATGAAGAAAAGAAATAAATATATGGTATGTAAAAGACAATTGAGACAATTAAAAATACTTATGATGGCACAGTCATAAAGGAAGTATTTTACAACTGAACTCCTTTTGGAGGCTACCTGCCCTATGCACAGGATCCTCCCAGCAGGCACTGCCAGTCATTGCTGGGTTCTAAGTAAAACAAGAAAATGTCATAAAATGCTCAACATGCACTTTCTATAAAGTTTTACAAATATATTCTTATAATCATAAACATGGGTGTCCTAGAGAACCTATTTGTCGTTCTTATTTCTCCTGCTCACCTCATGCCACATGGTGGCTAAGTATCTTGTGCCTCTTCCTAATCAGTGGTCAGTGGATAACTCATAATTTCCTCAGGAAAAATTCTAATTCAGCCTTCATCATCCAAGACAGATTTGGCACAACTATTTTTAGATGGAAAAAACGTCACTTGATTACCACTATTTTGGAAGTGCAACAGCTGTCAGCAGATAGAAACCTCTATTTTTCATCCAGAGGATAAAAGTAGGTCAAGCAGACTTTTTTTCATGCAGACAATATTCAGTAGTTCAGACTGGGGTGAGACTTTGGCTGACACTTGCCACTCTCAGGGCTTTAAGCAAAAGCCAGTTGTGTTTTGTTGACACTGTTTTCCTCACAGTCCTGTAATGCCTTCTGATTAATGAATGCACTTGTTCTTCCTGCAGCAAAATGCATAATCTAGAAAAGCTCTCTGCTGACATATCTATCTCTATGATAACATTCCAAGGGATTTGCATACTCGAGGTATACAACAGTTTGGCATTTCATTCCAGGCTGCCTCACAGCTGAACAAAGTGCTCAAGTTTTGTCACTGAGGTCAGAGTCAATGTACTACCAGACTGCTTGCTGATCATTTAAAGGGCTCCATTTTGTCTGACTCCCTGAACAGCTGCTTTTTGTCAGATGCAGCTTTAGAGGACCCCAATCCTCTTATGTTAGTAGGGCTGTTAGTAGGGCTGCATTCAAAAGGATCCAGCAGCAATGGCTTTTTCCTCTCTGACAATGTTTTTTGTCCAGCTGCTGAGAAAAAAAAATAAAGGCAGAATCTCAGAGTCATGGAACGGTTTGGGGTAGAAGGGAACTTTGTCATCTACTCAACCTCCCTCCACAGAGTAGGACATCTTCAACTAAACCAGGTTGCTCAGAGCCCTGTCCAACCTAAACCTGAATGTTTCCAGGGATGGTGCATCTACCACCTCTCTGAGCAATGGTTTCAGTATTTCACCACCCTTATTATAAAAGCTGTCTTCCCCATACCTTATCTAAATCAACCCTCTCTCAGTCTGAAACCATTATGCCTTGTCCTATCACAAAAATCCCTGCTAAAATGTCTGTTCCCACATTTCCTTTATGGCCTCTTAAAGTACTGAAGGACACCAAAAATACTGTGTTTTCTTGTGTTGACAAAACCAGAAATTGTTTATCTTTTTCTAGTTCATTTGGTTTATTTGGTTGTTGTAATTTTTTTTTAAAGTGGCAGTTAAAAGTCTGGCAATTTTGTTTGTTTTTCTGTGCAAAAATTTGGAAGTCATTAAATTTTACCCCAAATAAATCTGTTCTGAGGGGAATCTGGTTTCATTTAAAAAGCTCAGTTGTGTTGGAAAAGTTATGAAGTTCTGCTCAATTGTCAAGATGTCAATCTCACATCACAGATGTGAGATCACCATTTTACAGCATCCAAAATAAACAACTAGTTCAGGCTAATGAGTTCCAAAACAAGCTAATAATTGTCTTTAATGCTATAACTTCTCTCTTTTTTTTTTTTAAAGTGAGATATAGTGGGGAATGGATGGATTACATTCCTTGCCAATACTGTATACTGTAATCTGTAGCTACTCAAAGAACTCCTATATGACACCATGTTATAAACAAAGCAGAAACCATTTTTTTAATTTCAAATTTTTCTTTGATAAGGAAGAAAGAGCAGTACAAGAGATCACTCCCTTATCTTTATCTGTGTGTAGGAAAACATCCAAAGGAAAAAAAAAGGATTTCTTTTTTCTCTTGCTTATTTGATACGCACATAAAAAAAATCCTACATCCATTTGCTGTTGGGACATTTCCAGTCTTCTGTGATGTTGTTGGAAATGGGTAAGTGTAAAATGGAAGCTTCTGTTCTAGCAACTCTACGACTTGACACAGAAATAAAAGCCTTTTACAGGGAATCCATTTGTATTCACTCCGGATTTCAAAATTATTTCCATCCACTGACAGCTCTGGAATCTGTGTACTTGTAAATGCAAGATGTGCAGATGTCAGGAGAGGCTGCCAAGAGTCTGGAAAAGCAGCAGAAGCTGGTGTTGTCTGGTTTGATCAGGAAGGGGTTGACAGTCAGACAGTGAAAAGATCCATTTTGTGTGACAAGAAATATTTCCATATATAGAGCATCAAGATGTGTGATCCTTATTTTTACTGAAACTTGAACGCAAGTGTGCCCATGAGGATTTGCCTGCATATTTAGAATGGAAAAAGACACCGCAGCCTGGAAGATCAGCAAAGAGGATGTCAAGGGATCTGAAATAATAAACACATTGATGCTGGAATTTTTTCTTTGTTTCTTCATTCATATTCCTCTTAGTATAAATACAGCGATTTTTTTAAACCATGGAAAGTAGGGAACTGTTTGGAAAGTATTTCATATAGTGGGAAGACATCAGTTCATTTCAGCTCGAGGGATACACTGCAGCCATTAGTTTTGTACTTGTTTCAGTTCAAATACATAAGTACAAGAAGTACTTGCCAATAGATATTTTAGTGTACTTTTGTTAAACGGTTAGTCTGAAAATATATTACTCAAGACAGTTAATAGTTAGTTTTTTCTATAGGCTAGTGGTGGAGACTTAACTGATTTGGAAATTTTAGAAGAACTGTTAATTTCATTAGCTGTTTACTTTTCAAATTTTGTGACCTATAGCTTTAGGTATTACTTTGTTCCTACATGCAAATGGAGCTGCCTAGAAACCTTGTGAGCTTAAAAACAGAACTCTTGTTTTTTTTACCCTCAATGACATTTAAATTACAGAGCTGAGAAAGTAATTAGAGCAATGTGGTCTACAGGCCTATTACCTAAGATGAGTTAGCCTTGCACAGGGATTCTCATTAGTCAGTAAGGGACGGCAACAGAGCCACTGCCATGCAAAATATCTGAGGAGACTACACACAGTAACATTTGTGTAATTGGTGCCACACAGCTTCTCCCATGAGCTCAAATGGAACCTGCCTCGAGAAGAATGGCAAGAGAAAACTTGAAGGAGGAAGAGGGAGGCAGATGAAGGCTGGAAGCAGGTGACTCCCAGTACCAGGAAGAAGGCTCCCACTACACCTGAACCCTTGCAGCTACTGAATGTGCTCACTGCCCTCAAGGTGAGGAGAAGCACTGGGCTTTCACGCAGTGCACCTGAACCCTGGACCACAAAGGAGCAGCAGGAGAAAGCAGCAGCTGATAGTAGTGAATGACTCCCTGCTGCAGAGACTGTAGGCCCCTGACCTGTTGTACAGAAGAGTTTGCTGCTTTCCAGGTGCTCAGGTTTGGGTTGTTGTGTAGCAACTGATGAAGCTTAACTAACCCAAAATTCTTCTTTCAGTAAAAGTCTTATGTAGTTTTTGTGAAGTTTAAGTAATAATACAGCTTGTTTTTCAGGCACTTTGATGAAAGCTTCCTTACCTTGTGCCCAAGGTTCTTGTACTTTGTGCAATTGAGGCATAATTACTTTTGAACTAGGCTTGTTCAGAACAACCTTAGTTATAAATGTTGGCATCTTAATTGGTCGAGCCCTGAGGTAAACTACAGCAAAGTAAACTTTTCTCACATTGCACAGGTAACTCATGATATCATTCATTACAGGCTCAGACTGTACTACTAATATCTTTCCTTTTTCTCGGTATTCATATTTTTTTTTTTAATTCTTGCTTTTCCTCAATATGCCTGAATTGAGATTTCAATCACCAGAAAAGGAGTAGAAATACTGAGACATACATTCCTAGTGCACAAGCTAGAATGAAACATTTGTGGTGGGCAGCAAAAAAATGCATGTGTATATAGTTTTAGGACTTCCATGGTTTCATTTCATTAGTTTATTCCTATAAAATTGCCAACATACAGCTACAATATACCATTACACTGATAGAACACTGTTTTTTTATTACACTGTTGTAAAGATTAACCGTGTAATATGTAGGATTTTAAAACAAAGGAATACATATTATGATCATTTAAATGATTGTTTTCTCTGGTATTTTTAGGACATGTGTACTTACCAAGTAATGGAAATAAACATTCATATTTAATCTTTTTTGTGTGTGTAAATGTGATGTTAAATAATACATATAACATTAATAATACAACTTTACAGAAAAACAAACATTTTAATTTGAAAACACTTCTGCACCCTGTTTAATATCTAAATGGGCCTTAATAAAAATTTCCAGGTTTTTGCCAGCAGTGATTAGATGGTATGGCCTACTTGAAATAGATCTTCATTTGGTTCTTGCTTGTCTTATCTAAAAAATGAACAATTTATAGTGGGTATCTAGGTTCCTTTCAGTCATAAGAGCAGAAAATGAATAGTTCATCCTTTCTAAGGACTGATTCATTCCTATTTTGATGGAAGAAGAAAGAGTGAGAAGTGGGAGACAGAGGCATGGAAAAGACTATTCACCAACTTGAAGCCTTCTAAAACTGAGACTTCTACAACTCATATTCAAAACAGCAGTTGGTCTAATGGCACAGTATTACTGTTTCAGTAATACCCCCCAAAAAAGTGCAAACTTTTAAACAACGTAACAGTAGAAGAGTAAAAGCACAGAATGGAAAATGTATCTTTTGAAATTCTTTATTCCTTTTACACATTCAGCAATTCCCTTTCTTCAGTGTCTGAACTATACAGATTTTTCCTCTATTGAAACTATAGCTTGTTGTCCATTTCCCTGGTGCAGGAAAGACATTTCTGTATATTCAAGGCTGTTTATTATTTTCAAGGGAACATGCATCCCTAAGGCTTTTACATATATACATATAAATATATACAGAGTTATATTGGAATATGTACGTACAAGTCAATAATTATGTGTACAGTTATATATACATATACCTATATGTAATTTTAAAGGTACGTAAAAGGTCATTGAGTGGTTTAATTGTACTTTTTTCTGCTTGTAAACTTTCGATTGAGGGACTTTTCTCTTGTCAGCTGAAAAACAGAGAGATAAAAGGAGTAGGTGTACTGCTGGCAAGCCACTCACATTTATCATCATCCTGGGCTGACATTGTGGAGGAAAGTCTCAATACATATTTAATTAAACTTCTTGTTCTTCCTCAAATGAGGGCTTAGGATATAGGGAAACATAAGATGAAATGTGTGCTGCTGCTGAATTTAGCATAATGCAACTACGACTCTCAGTTTTGGAAGGACTCCAGATCTAAATAACTGGCAGCTAAAAAAATGGGGGGTGGGGGGCAGAGAAGATTATCCTGTTTACCAAAAAAGGTACTTTTATTTTAGTGAGATCTGGAGTTATCTTTTATTGCTTTTACTTCGTTAGAATTAGATTCAGAAATGAAGCTTTAATTTATCTTAACATAAATCAAATGAATGAAACTAAAATAGAATAATCATAAAATTATAGTAGCAAACAAAAAAGTAAGAGAGAATTATCACTCTGTGAATGGAAGAGTTTCTTCATGAACATCAGAAGTAGCACCATGTCCCAAACTGAAACAAAGCACATAATAAAAAAGGGGAAATTATGGCTGTTTCTGCATAAATACAAATATCTTTACATTTTTTAGATTATCACAAAAAAACAATAAAATGGAACTGCATTTATGGACTTATCTAAATACAACAAATATCGTGTTATGCTCAGTGTAGAGAGTTGTTAATATTTTTTCCCTTCAAAACCTTGGATTCAAGGCTTACAAAAGCGTGCAGGGTTAAATAAATTTTTTGCATATTTTTGACACATATTTTCAACACATAATTTCAAAAGTATTTTCCAAGGGAATTGGAGTTCTGAGTGTATTCTGGACTCACAACACCCTGAATAAAGAGTTAAGCTTATTCTCCACTTACTAGCACCCAGTCCATTATAAACTGTGGGATCTTCACCTTCCCTTTCCTTGTTGAAGACATATTTCCATTTTCAAACATCCCAAAATGCAGGATATAACACAGTTAGTGAACTTTGACATTTCCTGCCCATGTCCCAGACAGTAAGAGCAGCCAGTGTTTTCTATAAAGTATTTAGATGCTTGTGTATGGGAGTGGATGCTTATGGTTGGGTATATGTCTGAACAATTTTTACTCATCCTTGAAACCAGCAGAGAGGGCAGAGTACTGTCAGCTCATCACAGTATCCTTTACCATCCTTCTTTTTCTCAAAGAAGGACTAACTGTTAGCTTTCAGATACTGAGGGATATTTCTCAGATCTGACCACCACTCCAGGGAACAGGGAGAGCTACTAGGAGTGACTAAGTGCTCTTATTTTAATAAAATTTTTAGCTGTATTGTTAATGAGGCTTTTCTGCATTAAATAATGGGGCTATTAAAGTGTTGAAACATTAATGGTGCTAACAACAAATTCTTATCTCTCTGTAAGAAATGTATTCACTTTTGCTCTTTAGAAGATTTTGAAGTGTAAGAATCTTTTTGCCTACTTCTCCTAAGTACACAGTAGCCTTCCTTCTTAACAGTATAACCCAGCAAAAAGAAATTTTCCATGGTAAATGCTATACGGTTTGTGATTACGTGATTATATGCACCTTAGATAACTTTGGTTTAGTATTTCCGAGCTGAGTGAAGCATGTCTTCATTCCAAGTTAATTTGTAGCTCATACTGCATTCTTTTATGCTTTTGAATCTGCTGGTACTAAGAAGAATAATGAGTTTGGGCCTCAGATTCAATCTTCCCCAGGAAGTTTTTGAATGAAACCAATGCAACTGCTGTGATTCAAAGAAAGCTCAAAGCTTATTCATAGTCTGTGCATGACTACTGGATTGTAGCTACCATTATTTGAGGTGTCATTTAGTCATTTTCCAGTTGATTTGTGAATTGTGATGGAGTTTAGTCAATTGCTAAGTGCCCAGGTGCTCAGATGGAGTGCATGTGTGTATACTTGTCTGTAGGTAGCTATGGCATTGCACTCAGGAAGCAGTTCAAGAATTTATGTTTAGATATAAGATTTAATAGCTGAGAAGCAGAGGTGCTATTTAATTTATGCATTTTCAGGCTCGGTTTAAGAGAACAGCCTTCCTAACTCACTCAATGACCAAAATAAAAATCTTACTTTAAAACTCAAAGCACATAAATGAACACTAAACAGAATCTTCATGTAAGACTTCGATTTTCACCTGCAAGAAGAAGATAGCATTGCAATTTTGAGATCTCTTTTGAGAAAATAAAAGCATATTTGTTGTATGTGCATGTGCACATGCATGTGTGCATCCACATGTTAGTTGGTTTGTTAAAATAGCTGCTTTGGTACACACCACCCCTCAGGATGTGTATGGTAAGTAGCTTAATAGCAATGTGGCAAAGAGTGATCCTCATACAGCCTAAGAGAGGTTCCCTGAAGAGCATGTAACCTGGAAAAACCAAATTAAGCTTAAAGTTGTTGTAACTTTTTTGGAAATCAATTTTTGTGAGAAAACTGCTTTTTGTTTGAAAAAGATTTTTGTTTGGAAAAGATTTTCTGTAGACAGACTCAGAGAGACTGCAGAACCTACAGTTGGTGGATGGCAAATATCTTTGCTCTGCATTAGAATCTATCTACAGATACCTAAACTTAGCTCAAAACATGGAAAAAATGGGGACAACACAGAAGGCTGTGGAATGAAATTTATTCTTCTTACCAATAAGAGCTCATTACATCATAAATTTTCCACAGAATAGAACAAAAAAATTGTCCACCATTTTGATAAGTGTCCTTCTGACTCTTGGTCAGGGAAAAATCTCAGTGAAACAGTATATTTGCCTACCAGTTTAAAGGCAGAGTTGGGATTCTAGCATGCATTTATAGTCTCTGTGGTGGCAATGGAATAATACAGAAAAGAAAACAAGGGCAAGAAGAAAATGATAAAGGAGAGGAAGTGCATCAAAACAGTGGTCAGCCAATATTCTAGTTGCTACCTCACTACTGTGTGACAACATGAAAACCATGCTGTCAGCTTCTCAGCTCTTCTCTAATAACCTTCCTGCTTTACCACTGTGAAAGGTACTCAGTGACATTGTCATGGGAATTGCCAGAGTGCAGCACAATCAATTCCCACCTCAGCAGTGGAAATCTACTTGCTGATAATTTGTGAAACTGTGACGCAAGCCACTGTCTCTGGGAGAGGCCCAGTGCTGTGCCTTCCCCGAGTGTCCACTGCAGATCTGGAGACCTCGGGGGGTCCCTATCCACGGTTGGCAACCCTCAAGAGGAGCTGCAGAGCCACCACACAAACACTCACTGTCCCAGGAGCGATGACGGGCTCAAAGGCAAGTGGCTGCATCCAGGCATACACACCGAAGATGAAGAGACAGAGAGATGCCTTTTGTATGGGTTCTGAAGGGTTCATTCCAGCAGAGGGCCCAGGGACAAAACCTGTTAATGGTTGAAGATCCAGGGATTTTATAGGGGCCAATTAACCAATCAGATATAGGAAAAGGGGAGGGAAGAGTACAAACAGACCAATCAGATACAAGGTGGGAGGGAGCAGTGAAGGGGGACCAATGGGGTGTCGATTAACCGAGAACTTTCTAGAACTCCTGCATATTTACAGATTGATGCATAGTGAACAGGCATACATAAAACAGGGAGGGGAAATGATGACCCAATTGTAACTAAGCAAGTAACGCAAAGGTCTGTGAGTGCTCACCTTTACCATCAAGGGAGATATCAAACCTCTGAGCCCGCCCACCATGAGTTTACTGCTGTGGTTTGGCCCTGTGCCTCGCCAGCAACTTAAGCAGCAGCGGCCACCACTGCAACAAAATTGGAAATTCTAAGGTGTATAAAAGAACTTCCTGATAGGAGAGAAAACAATGAGACATCAACAAGGAACACTCCTATGGTTTTCCTAGTCCTGAAAATGCTTTTTATAACAGGCATTTTTAGTTACTATATCCTCTAGTTCAAGTAATAAAACTAATGCATCTTACAACCATCATAAAGAGTTCTTATATTTTTGGGGTTTTTTTGAACAATGCTTTTTTTAAAGAACCTGCAGCTTCATGTGCCTGCCACTTCTGCGTAGTTGTTTATTATATCATTGCCTTTCAGAACAGTAAGTTTAGTCAATGAAATTCCATTTATCGTCATCTCACACACATTAATTTCTTATATGGCTGTGGACGTCTTCATACATTAATCTAATTTTAAGCAGTTTGGAGCTGCCCACACCCAGAGAAGTACAATGTGTCCACGGGCAGAAAGCTGCTGTAAATATAAACAACCAAGAATAAATTTAAAATGGAAGCAGAGATTGCTCAATCCCACCTGTATTTCCCAGTTTTTCACTGATGTCATTATCTCAACCTCTTGATCTATAATAAAAGCACACTTTGCAGAATTGTGAGAACATGAAATTTTATTCTTAAACTTCTAGTGCTCTGAGCTGGCAGATGGATTTTAATTTTCTACAAGACTCAGTTACTTCCTACTTATGTTATTTTTTTCCCATAATATGCTCATTTCCTGCTATGTGTTGGCACCAGCTTAAGATCTGATGCTGCACACTCTGGGAAAATCACATATATAATGAAAAATGTTTAGGTTTTTTGTTTTAGTCACAACATTTTATGCCTGTGTGACATATTTTTTTAATTTTTTGCTATTTCATATTTTTTATAGAAGCTTAGACAAATTGAGCTAATTAGTCTAAAATCAAACCAGAAGATTTACTGCTGAAATAGAAATTCTTAAAATCCCTAAATGATTTCTTTTTGACAGACAATTATGATTGTATAATATCAGGTATCATCAGGAAGCATAGTCATATAGTAAATCTTTTTTATTCAAGATTATTTTTAATTGCATTAAGTTCAACTACACTTAAACATATGCTAAGTAAAATGCTTATAAATCATTGCTGATCTGTGCACTTACTGAGTGCATAAATTTTAAAAAAAAGTTTTGTAAACCTGGAAGACAGAGGAAATCATATATGTTACAGTACACCTAGTATAGGTATTTGTAAATATCAGAATAATATTGCTGTAATAAAGATTTTTTAAAAATGGACATAGGATGAGAAATGAGACATATTAAAGGAATTTGAAAGGTATACCATTATATGGATTTATATAAAAATGTATTATCTTAGTCCATATAATTAGTTTTTTCCTTGGCTTTTGTATTTTTACCTTATGCATGTGAATCTCTCTGCATAGGCAATAGAAACAGGCAAACTTTAGATAAGACTCATCCCATCTTAAAAGGAATGTTTCAGGTATTTCAGATGAACTACTTATAGCATGACCTTGAGTATAACTGGAGCGTAGTTCTCAGGTGAGTTTCTGTGGGATGGCAATATTTAGATAGTGTATTGCTAGCATAATAATTCTCAACTCAGTGTGACTGAGAAAAGGAGAAAGCACATCCTAGAGGAACGAGAGATCTGAACAGCCAATCTGGGTTAGGCTGTCTGTAAAAAATAAGTTCCATTCCTCTTATATCCTTTTTATAATACAATGGGACTGTATAAGTCTAACATAATTATTTAAACACTTTTGGGGAGAGAAAAAAGAGAAATGTTGCAAAGGAGCATGAAATATGTCAAATGATGCTCTGTGTTCAGAAATGAAGCCAGGTAAATATCTTTTTCCAGAAAGCTGTAATAAACCTTTGTTTATCTGTGCTAGAGTTTTACTCATTTCTAGGCTGTAAATATGAAATATTTATGACATTATATACCTATTGGACTAAAAATGTATTACCTCTCTCTATAAATATGGCAACTAATAAATAAGGAATTATCTGATCCAAAGAACACAAAATTAGATCTTTAAGGGTAAATTTTATGAGGTTAGGAATAAATATTAAAAAACCCCAAACAAATAGACAAAAAAAAAAGCTCAAACCAAAATGCATTATCAGGGCAGTGAGTGCAAAAACAGCCCCTCAGAATTGCCATGGTTTTCTCTGCTTTTGTACATAATCTGGGGAATGGCCAAAAACTTTCTTCTTTTTGTCCTCTTTAGTTCTGGAAAACAACTTGTTTGGAATTAAAGTGACAAGCAAACAAAGTAATTTGCCTGGACTAGTATTTAGCAATAGTGTTGGTATTCTTCAAGGATGAAATATTGTAGTGTCCAGAGTACAGGTAAGAATGTATATTTTTCTATTCCAAACTAGGAATCAAGTTGGTCAAAGATTTGATAGTTGTTGTAGAGCCTTGTTTTTTCTTTAAACAAAATTTCTCAGCAGGTTTTAAGGATTTTAGATCAGTCAATAAGACCCAAAAACCATTATCATCAGCCAGAAGGTTCCAGACTGCTGACCAACGCTGCCTTTTCTCATTCCTTCAATAATCAGGCTTCTCATTTGCCTCCATTTGGAGGTTTATGTCAATCTTTGTGATTTCATGCACCACTGGCTGAATTGATACACCTTAATAAAACCCACAGGAACGCCGTAAATTTTGATCTTTTCCCTATCAAGATGGTTATGCATTTACTTTGTGAATTAGTTGAGTTTTCAAAAGTGTATTTTTAGTTTTCTAGAATTTTAATTTTAAATCTTTGTGTTTACCATTTTCTGAAACTATGTTAAATATACATTCAATCTTTTCCTCTAAATTAAACTGTTATCCTACTAAGAATATCATAAAAATATTTTTTCAATTCCATACACAATTATGTCATTATATTTTCTTTTTTTTACAGTTGGGAAATATATTATTCATAATTATACATCATTTGCAGAGCAATCCCAGAGTTGGCAATAGGTTTCTTTTCAGAAAACTGATTCAGAGTTGTCCCATTTTTCTGAAACCTTGCTCCCTAGGGCTCTGATGTCTGTAATTTATGCCCTAGTTTGGTGCCACATTGCTCTGTGACCTTGACCCACTCTTACTAACAGTTGTTAAGTTGTGAGAAAGTTTGTGAAAGGAAGAGATATAAAACAAGTAAAAGCACAGACAAAGGTACAATTGCTGAGACAGTATTAGCAACACAACAATTCACAAGAAGAAATACTGATGTGAAAGTTTACAAAAATCCCAAGGATAAGGTCACAGAATCAGGAGACAGGAGGTCAGAGCCCTTGGCAATTTCTTCTGACTCTGGCTGCCTAGCTGGCATACACTCATCAAGGATGGTGAACACATTAATGCTTAGGTGAGGAGTTTGCTAGTCCTTGTGGTTTGATGTATCTCTCGGTCAATAAATATATTTGCGTTCTCAGTTGTGTATATTCTGCTTACAGAATGTCCTTCAGAATGGCAAAAAAAACCTGTCAGAAGATGATTTGGAAAGGAAACATCACCATTACCACGTAATTGCAATTTTTCTCTTTCAGTGTTAGACAAGGGTTATAGATATCACAGAAATAGATGTCTGTGTCACATTGAGGTATCACTTTTGGTAGCAGTATTATCACAAAACACACGGCTGTAGAAACAGTGTCTCTCTCTTCCAAAAATTTCCTCCAAGTCCAAGTTGAGCCATACTAAGGTATTATGTTTATACACAAAAAGATTTGATAATTAAGTCTAGTTACTGAAGTCTTATTTCCTAATGAATAATAAAGTCATTGCTCAAAGTGTGTATGTCTTCCACTGACATCCTATACTTCAGATCTAAGTTTCAAATGGTGCTGAAAATAAAGGAGAAAATCGGGAATCAAAGAGAAACAAAACCATTTCAATATCAGGTTTGTTATTTAGAGTTGTTATTTCAATAACAGTTTGTTACTTTCGTTTAGGTCCAGATACAGTTAATAGTCTAGACTATTCTTCTAGAGGAAGAACACCAAATTTCTTTTTTAAAGCTATTTGTAACAATAAAATAAAAATAAAAACACTGTATCATAATGAAGAATCAGACCATGGAAAGCCAAAGTAAAATTTGTTCAAAGTTTTGTAGTTTTACTAAACTATGTTAACAACAAACACAATCTTATTTGCTTTGTTCAGCAAATTATAGTTTCCCTGCTAGAAGTTCTAGAGTGTGCTTAACTTAAAAAATTGAAAACGGTCTTGAAAAAATTATATTAATAAAAATTGAACTAAAACGGTTTTTATAATTATATGCATTTCCAAGGAAAGTCAATGAAAATCTGCATGTCATTTATTCTGTCTGAGCACAGGCAATGGGTAACTCACAGCTTCTTCTGGTTAGATGATTAATTAGAAGCCCTAAGAGATTTTTTTATTTTANTAATAATAATAATTTTTAAAAGTAATCCAAATATTTTTAGATTAAGTAAGTAAGTACTTACTCTGAACATACCTTCCAAACCTTCATGATCAGAGGCAATTACATCTAAGTTTGCAAAATATCAGCAGGTATTTATAGGTAAAAATAAAAGGTAGAAAAATCACAGCTATCATTGTATCACCATAATTATCAAAATTCATTTTCTTGTCTTTTCTGTTTGCCTTTCCCTGAAAAAAGAATTTCTTTTGGAATGAAAAAAAATTTGTTTACTTTTTGGATATACATACATTAAAAATAATTTCCCATCCTCATCAGAAATTCAAATCCTGTGTTTAAAAGGTGCCGTGTGATTTCCTCCCAGGAACTGCAGCAAGGAGATAACTTTTTAAACTAATTATATTTAAAATGATTTTCAGCAGATGCTTTACATTCCCTCATCCACCTGATGAGCACAGCAGCTTACATGTAACCAAGATAGCTCTGTTGTCTTTCAAAACTCTCTGCAGGTATGAGTATAATCTTTCCCTGAATTATTCCTGTTGTATGATAAAACATACTGTAGTTTTATAGGGTTTTGACACACTGAAACATAAAAGGCTCTTAAATGGTTCTGTGCTCCCTTTTCTGTAATGTCAGGTTGTTTTCTTAATCACTTTTGTCAGCTGTATTAACCTTCAAAAACTACTTCTGTTTATTGTAGTTTGGATACTTAAACCTCTAAAGGCCAATTTATTCTCAGCTTCTAGGCAATCAGAATTTTGCCTTGTTTTGCTAAGCTACATCAATTTAACCTGAGTGTGAGTTTGACCTCTTTAATATTACTGGAGCGTTGATGTTACCCCTCAGAATGAAAAGCTTTCTTCTTCCTGTACTGAGTGGCAGGAAGAAATTAAACTAAGAGTAAAGCCAAACAAAGGATAAATTAGGAAAAAAACATGATTTAAAGTGTAAGCCCAGGAACTGGAACTGGCATTTAAATAGCTTTAGAAAAGTCCTGATGTTTTATAAGAGTCTGCAGAGTCATTGCATAATACCTGTATCACCTCAATTACCTTTCCCTGGATATATGAGATAACAAGGTGTAAAATTAGGCTTTATAGTTGGTGGAATGATATGACAAAGCTCCCTTCTCCTGGGATGACACCAACAGAGCTATGGTTTTATGACTTTATAGGGTGTGGTGCAAAACATGTGCCAAAGAACTAGGTGCCAAGGGAGTGAAATTTCAGAAGGAAATTCTGTAAATGAAAGCAAGCTTGTAGCTGTACGTGTCTGCAGTGACAGTGGGCATATAAAAAGTCTGCTCTTCGTGGCATCAGGAGGCTGTGTGAAGCATGTGAGCACACTCATGACTCCAAAACCAAGGGAGTAAAATGTTGAAAGAATAAAATAGGTATAATAGAATTTTTCATTAAAAATACACAATCATCTACAATGCTCCCCTAATTTAATTACCTGACCTCTTCAGGTCTTACCAGAAGCTTAAACTTGTCATTCAAGGGCATTGTCCAAATGCCTCTTAAACATTGACAGGACTGGAGCATCAACTACCTCTCTAACAAGCCTGTTTCTGTGCTTGCCCACCTCCTCAGATAAGAAATACTTCCTAATGTCCAGTCTATACCTCCCCATGTGTAACTTTGAACCATTCCCACACACTTCCTGGCACTGGATACCAGGGAAAAGAGACAAACATCTCCATTTTCACATCTCGTCCTCAGGAAGTTGTGGAGAGCAATGAAGTTGTCCCTCAGCCTCCTTTTCTCCAAACTAGACAAACCCAAAGTGCTCAGCCATTTCATACAGCACAGGCTCTCCAGCCCTTTCACCAACTTTTTTCCTCTTCTCTGGATGCATTCAAGAACCATCACATCCTTCTTAAATTGTGAGGCCAAGAAGTTCACACAGTACTCAAGGGGAAGCCATATTAACATTTAATAAAACAGAAGAATCATCTCGTTTGACCAGTTGGTTATACTGTGTTTACTGCACCCCAAGCTGCAGTTTGCCCATTATTCTCCAAGGCCTATTCATGACTTATGCTGAGCCTGCTGTCAATCAGCACCCCCACATCCCTTTCCGCCAGACTGCCCTCCAGGCACTTCTCTTCCAATTTATAATGTGTGCAGGGCGTTAAATCATCCTATATGCGGAATCCAGCACTTGACTTGTTAATTTTCATCTCATTAGTCATTGCCCAACACTCCAATCTAGCTACATCAATCTTCAAGGCCTCCTATCCCTCAAGAGAATCAATAGCACTTCCCAGTTTGGTATCACCAAACTTGCTAACGTTTCTTTCAGCTCTTGCATTCAGATCATTGATAAAAGTATTGAGCAGAACTGGTCCTAGAACTGAGTACTGAAGAACAGCATCCAGATGTACCCCCACCTGCCACAACCCTTTGAGCTCTGCCCTTCAGCCAGTGTGCCCAGCATCCCTGCTCTCAGCTTTTCCTGGTGGGAAAAATGCTCCAGGTCCCATAAAATCTTCATGGGCCTCTTTTGGACTCTCTCCAGTGTGCCCATATTTCTTACATGGTGGAGCCTGAAATTGGGCACAGTACTCCAATATGCTGCACAGGGATACTCTTTACCTCAAGGGCACTTAGGTGGCTCGTACTTGACTGGGAGCCATGGGAGCCAGAACTGCCAGGTCCTTTTTTACCAAGCCACTTGGGAAACAAGGGATAAGCAGTCCCTGTATATACTGGTGCAGTGGGTTGTTTGTCTCCACGTGCAGGACTCTACATCTGTCCTTTGCTGAATTCATGAGGTTCCTGTTCAGCCCATTTCTTCATCTTGTTGAGGTTCTGGACAGCAGCATGATCCACTGGTGTATCCCTCCTCCCAGTTTTGTGCCACCTGCACACTGAATGAGACTATGTTCTGTTCTGTCATCCAGCTCATAACTGAAGATGTGGAACAGGATTGAACTCTGGGTTACCATGATGCCTGGCTACACTGCTAGACAGTTACTGGCCTCCAACTAGACTCCATGCTTCTAATTCTGTAGTTGAAAAAAGAATATCTGTCTTCCCGGTATTTTTGGGAACAAAAAATTACTGAATTATTTATTTTGTAAAGCACCATGCTGTTATGAAAATGTGAAACATCCCAAATGCCTAGAGATGGGTCAAATTAATCAGATTTAGGTTAGAAAAACAGTATTGTGTTAACAATAAGCAAAAGAAAGCACAGACTGTTGCAGAAAAATGAAAGTAATTCCAGCAGACAAATAAGAAAATACTTCAAATAAAAGTAATGAAAACTCTTCTCAGAAAAATAATTCACATGGAAGAATGCACTCCTTTTTTACAACACTATACAGAAATATAAAAGAAATAATGAATGAAGCAAAAATGTTCACGGATATAGAACTGGACAGTGTATTCTCTTCCCCATAGCCCCATAAAATGTAGTTTGAAGAACTGTCATTCTCAGGGTAATATGTCAAACCAGATTTTGTCGCAGGTCAGAAAATGTGTATGACTGAGAAAAAAGGCTGGCAGTGATCTATGAGGAGAAAAAGGCAATGTTACTATTGAATGAGCTGAAGATCAAGAGATAGGATGCTCTTCAGCAGATGTTCTTTCCTTGTAAGTGGAGAGATGTTTAAAACTGTTCAAGCTGTAAGGAAAATACCCTTTATAAACTTTCAGCCAGAGCACCTAATCAAAATTGGAGATGGAGGGGGGCTGGGAGGAGGGGAAGGTGTATGTATATGTATACAGCACTTGAGATTCACTGGTACCACATGGGTAGATGTAACAGGCACTCTTTATGGGAACCTAGAACTACCATTTCTTACAATGACAGAATCATTTCAATCTGTGTTCTCATAGTCAAATATCTTGTTATGTGACTAATAATTTTCTTTTTTTACTGTAGTTCTTAGATCATCAAGGGCGTTGGGTTTTTTACGTTTTTTGATCATTCAACACCTTATATCACTATGAAAAGTTCATGGATACCATGCAAAACTTATCCTAAAATCAGTTTGAAGGAACTTCTCTAGAAACCTCCCTATGACCTAATAACAGTCACTCCAAAGCTATCAGATAAATAGTTCTGCTAGTTTTTAAGGCATTTCATTTCTTTCCATTTAAATGAATTCATACTTCCTTCAGTATAATTAATAACATACTGTGGGCACTAAGTATCTTACTGAAGCCTAAACAAATATTTTATTCACTTGAACTAGTCTGCCTTTAGAACTGTTGGCTGTTGGATCACTCATACTTCTTACACTTGCTCTCTACAGCCATCTCAAGTAAAGAAATGTGATAAATCCAGTGTCAGGTTAGTTTATATATGTGAGTAAGTTTGAATAACTCTGGTACCTGAAAAGGTGTCAAAGAAACAGATTTTCCAGCAGCTATTTATGATCAGTGATTGATCATTTACATCTGCAACAGCTTGGACTGTCAGTAGCAGTCAGTAGGACCTGGCTGTCAGCAAAAAGTCCCAGGACAGAAAACCTGTAAAGTATTGTCAGTGTTCAATGTGCTTGAATTAGTGAGTGAGTTAGGGATCCTACGTAATCTTCATCATAGCAGAAATACTTCATAACTTCTTGAAGCAGCAGAACATCTTACAGAAGAAGCCCCTTCCCCTCATCAAAGAGTCCCTTTCCCCCCCCTCCCCCAGCAATGATGTGAGGTCCTATAGAGCAATCCTATGCCTCTTAGCTATGCCCCCTCCTAGCTACTGCAAAAAATAACCCTGTCATGGCCAGAACCAGGACACTCACACTATAGAAGTTAACTGAATTAGCATTTAACACATTGATTTTTTGAACTATCCTGAAGTTTGTGAAAGCAATACAGGTTCAGCACTTCTTTTATAACCTAAATGATTCAATTCATAATAATGTATTTCCATTTATTTAAAGTTCTGTGTTTGGTTTTGTTACCTCACTTATCTTCAGCCACCAAAAATAGAGTTCAGGCTTTTAAACAACATAACTGAAACTTGTGCTTTTATGCTATCTCTATAAATAGACTATCCAATTGTTAAACTTACAACTTTCACAAGACTCTACTAGAAGCATTACAATAACTAATGTTGTATCAGAGTGAATAAGATCACTGGATTTTACCATTATAAATATAATATGAAATAAAAAAGTAGACCCTGTAGAATAAGTTCTATTAAGATCTAGCAGAAAATTTCATAACTTCTTTTGAAGTGACAATTTACCTTGAATGGTGACCCATAGTTTGGAAATGAACTTGGGTTTTTCTTCCAGGTAAGTGTGCACTGGCAGTTGTAGAACAGACTACATTTTAAGACTATTCAAATGAAATAGCCACATGTTAGCTGAATATTAATAACCTCTATATCTGACTCATGATTAGTGGTCTAAATTTTCTGTGGAAGAAATTCTAATAAAACTGAATGCAAACACATTTTCAGTCTTTACAGTCACCCCTGAAAATATTAAAATATTTTTTAAAAACAAATTTACTTTTTCATTCCAAGAAACATTATTCACTTAGATATAATAATTTTGTGTGGAACTGGTATGAATTCTTGATCTTGACCATGTTAAAAAAAAAAAACAAAAACCAAAATTACTATGTATTTCTTTGGGAAAAAATAAAGTTTTTCATTCTGAGCAAAATAATGCTCAACCAAAGCAAGTAATAGAAGTTATTTGAGACTGCATTTACAGAATAGGGTAATTTAGTGCTCTGTTTATTCGTCAGTATGTAACCTATATCAGTTCTGTTTAGAGCTGAGTGCACTTCTCATGCCACACAAATCGTAACAGATACAACATGTCCTGACTAGAAGAGCTGGGTGTCAAAGATGAGAGGAATTTCTCTATTAAATATTCTTATTCATATAACCATTCCCATGAGTGTGCCATAATACAGTTTTATCAACATGGCTTGTCATATAAATAGTCAAGGGGAGTGGGGGAATAGCTATTGACATCCGTGCACAACTTACACATTTTTCTTTAATCAGTTTTGACTGTGTGGACGCATTTTGCCAGCCTTGTTCGTGTGTCACTTTTTGTTTGAACATCATTTGCAAACGTATTTCAATACCTGACAATTGCACTGGTATTTTTTGGTAAACATTAACACTATGTTGATTATCATGTTACGTCATGAGTATTTCTAGTGCTTGCTGTTAGAAATGGCAGTTTAAGAATCTGCCATATGTTAACTCTTGCAGTCTTTTGAGAACTCCGTAGAGTTCAAGCATTGGCAGCAAGATGAATGTGTATATTATTTCATGCAAATCCCTTAGAGAGAGAAAGAACTCATTTACACGCACACACCTGCACACACACACACACACAAAAGAGAAAAGTGGGAAGGTTAAAGTCAGTACCAATGAAATCTTCACATAATAGATGAAATATTTAGGCAAAGTATTATCCCTTTATCATCTTTAAAAATGCAAATGTAAAATCACCCCCACCCCCCCCAAAAAAAAATAGAAATAATCAAGCATTAGTTTACTAGTCGATTTCAGGTTGTGCTAAAATATAATTTATATTTAAATGAAATTTTCTGGCTTCTAAGTCTAAGGGAGAGGATTTATCACTTTAGTTGAGGCCAAAGAAAGGATCTTCAGCTGGTGGTGAGTTTCAGAAAAAGGAATGTGTGCACAGTCATAGGAATTTTGAACTAGAACAGTGTTTCATGTCTTATGAGGAGCATGCACAGACACTGCCTTCGGGCACCATTCCTGCTCAGGGTGGTTCCACCATTCAAGTTGCACAGACCAGGTAAATACCAGTGAGTATACAGGCAAATATGTTTAAAAGATTCTTTGCCCAAAAATAGACATGTAAGTCACAGAAAGAAAGTGAATGTGTTATCAGTACTTAGGCTTTTTGCAAACAGTCTATATTTGAAATAATTTCAGTATAAAGTTAAACTGTTTACTTTACAAGGAACAGAGTACAGCTAAGACTTTCTGGATACATGATTTAAGTCAGTTTGTAGGATTTACTTCAGTTTTAAGTCACAATGACAGTAAGCTCTGGGAACACGCCAAACTCAGGCTGGCAATTTCCAACTCCTCCAATCATCTCCCTCAAAAAATTATACAGGAGAAACTATCATTATCAAATCACAAGCTTTTCTGATGTTTTATGAACAAATAAAAACTAGAAAAATCATTTTTCATATGCGCAACAAAATAATTAGGTTTCCAAGTGAAATGTTAGCAGAGTGCTGTAAATTGTACAGTGTCTAGTTAGATCCTGCTCCCTAACACCATGTCTTTCACACTGAGCGTGTTCACAGGTACAGCAAACATATGAATTTTGTTAACTTGGTCACATTATTTCTAAGGTTTTCGTGGTAACTTTGAAACTAGCAAACAAGCAGCAAATTGATCCTCACATTTAAGCAATCTTAGTTTCACTTTAAACAAGAATTATTTCAGTATAACTGACCCACAGACTTAGAACACTTAAACATTAAATATTCTCAGAATTGTTCAGTAAATCATGGTTGTTTCAATCCAGAATTTATTGTAATATCTTGGTGCTGTATGAACTGTGTTCCTTTTTCAGCATGTGTAGCCAGCATCAGTCACCAACATGTTTAGAAATCTATGTATACACTAACAAAACATCACTCTGGACATATCAAAACCAATCTTCGAACACTCATTTCTCAGGTCTAGGAGACAGAAGACCTTTGATACTTGTAACAGATCTGTTTGGGTTGTTTTTTTAAAGGTGACATCTGAACAGTTCTTCTGGCACTACTACTGAATATTAGAACTTTTTAGAAGTTTCTCCTGGACTCAAGTTTTTACTCTTTATTTCTGTATGACATGGTACCTCAGACACCATGAGAAAACCTGGGTCATTCACTGACTTTGTTTTTACAATTTGAAATAAACTTCCAGTAGAATTCATTGCAATTGTTAATGTTATATGATTTCTAATACATTACACTATTTGAAACTCTAAGCCAAAGTTGTGGAATATTCAGCATGATACATAAGCACTTTATCTATTTAATTAGAAAAGAGTAAGGTGTCTTGAAAAGGAACTTTGCTGAAAACATCAAGGGCATTTTGATGGTTAAACACCAATAATTTTGTCTTTAACTCATTTTCAAATGAATGTGATTGAAAAATGTACAATTTTGACTTTCAATTTAAAATTTCTGATAGAAATGCATAATCCTAAACTGAAAGTAATAAAATAATTATAATCAACATTAAATATATATATGTATATAATTTGTAATTATCTATAATCATATATATTTGCTCACTTTATTTTCTCACAGAAGTCCAAAGCACTCCCCTTATTATATAGAAACCTTGAAAATATGTTCAGTTGCAAAATGTGCTATTTGTTACAATTTTGACACTTCCAATCTAAGAAAGTTTTATAATTGCCTTCTTTGCCAAAGACTGTTTGATGAAAGGAAATCTAAGCACCAAATCTTATTTGCAATAATTGCCACTTAAATGGCTTGTCTTTGTAGGTCTTTCTGGATTTAACACTATATGACTGAGAAAAAGATCTGTAGAGGTGCTGTTATTTTTATTGTTCTAGGAAATAATTGCTTAATTTCAGGAACAATACGTAGATAATGGTTTTTAGTTTTTGCTGCTTGTGCAGTAAAAATCTGATGAACTAAGTAAAAAGGGATAAAAATCAGGGTTGTTATGGTGTGTTACTTCAAATTTTGGATTTATTATGACTAGGCAAAAGCCCTGTGTGACTTTATCTACTCCAAAATAGTAATAAGAACTACTAAAATACTGTCACAGTAATTTCTTTCTACTATCATCCTATATATACTATATTAAAAAAAAAGAAAAGCAATTATATAAGAGTCATCATGAAGTAATTATTTTGTTCTCAGTTGAAAAACAGATTTATAATAAATGATTTAATTGTTGACCACATAATTTATATGTTATGTTCTTTGTTTCCTATTAAAAGTGTATGCAGGAAGAGGACAGCTCAGGCAAAAATGTTTAAAAAATATACAACAGCATTTTTTTGAGGTAAAAATGTTGACATTATCATTTTACAGGTATACAAAGGAATTACTTTCTTCTTTGAAAAATTACAGCACTCACCCAGTTACAGGAAAAGCAAGAATTTGTGTATATTTTAAAATCTACCAATGATTTTAATATACATAAATGTATACTGTCTTTGTATAAACAGCTGGGACATTAAATTTTACTTGGACCGAAACAGAAAAATGTTCGTTGTGGATTGTGCACAAGAGTAGGTTACTGACAGTTTAAAACAGTTAAAGACCTAGAGATCACACTTGAATATTTCACCTGAGGGCCTGTCAAGGTTACCCTTAGTTTCCCATGCCAGACTCACATTTAAAACAAAAAAATTAAATACATATATATAGATGGGTATACTGTAGACACCTTTTTGTTTGCTTTTAAGTCCAGGTTATTCTGTATGCAAAATAAATCTATTCCTTTTACTCTCTAAGGCACCATCCCACAAACAGCAAGAGATGTTTCTGACAGATTTATTGTGGTTGATCCTTCACTAGGAATGAAAGTGGAGCATCTGAATTAATTCCTCTCTACTGCTGCTGCTTGTTGCTTTTATGATGGAAGTTGGTAACATGAATGTTACATGAACTTTGCCTGTCTGAAATATGCCCAGTAGGGTTTCCTGGTGATAGCAGCTCTAGTGAGAATGAAGGCATGGCCAATAACATGAGAACACTTCACAAGAATACTCCAAACTTCTATAACTCTAGAAGTAGAGGAGGATGATCTTCTTTGCTAGTCTGATGCCTAAAAGGTTTCCTTGAAAATAAACCATCAGCTTTATTTATGAAAAACAGGCAAAACTGCGACTTTGAGAAAGTGGAACACTATTGCACCTCTGATTTTAAGAGAAAACAAATATTACTGAACACATGCCTTCTTGAAGTGCCTTTTATTCAGTTTTTCACAGAGTGACCTTAAAAAAAAGTGTAATAAGTAATAGTCAAGTATTTTCAAGTTTCTGTTTTTATTTTAACATCGGCTGATTTTGGTTTTGGTTATTCTTTATTGCCCTAATACACTAATAAAAGTATACCTTTGGAAAGGCTGTCTCAGGATTGGTTTATAATGATAAATGATTTAGGCAGTGCTTGCTTTTGTTCATTGTTTCCTGCCAGGCACCTGAGTACTGAAAATAGCAAGTCACCTCTAAAGATGTGCCAAGTGACCGTAGCTAATTTGAGAGCCCTGTGTCATTTTCAGGTCTGTGAACACTGCAAATTTCAGCTCCCATGGATGTTCTAAAAAGGGATCAGCATAATAATGACAGAAAACTGCACTCAAAATCCTCATAATTAGACAGCATCAGGATTAATATATGTATAGTACATATTTTTATTAATAAATTATTATAGAAATGTCAGAAATCAATGTAATCTTCCGAGGAAGGATGGTATTTTGATGCAGTGCAATTTTTCAGACACAGTTTGTACTCTCCTGAGGTAGAAAGGCATTTGAAAAATGGCCTCTTACAGAGTTTTAAGTCATGCACTCTACAGACTTGGGGTGTCTACTTTCAACATTTTAGGATTGAGCTATCAATTATGTGTGTTTTACTCTAGTAAAATATTTCATAAAACCCACATTTACTTGATATTTGAATAGCAAAAAAGAACGAAGATAAAACTGATATTTAGAAATAGTGCTGAAGTTCTAAAATTTTGATTATGACACCTCAGGGAACAAGAAACCAAGTGTTTCAATAATTGTTTTGTTCCTTTTAGTCTTCGGTTATAGTTTTTCCTCTGTTTTTTACTGATTTTCACCTTAGTTTGAGGAGATTAAAACATAGTAGGCAGAAACAATTTAGATCTTATCTAAGAGAGGGATTTTTTTTTTTTTTCCCACAGCAATCATTTCTCAGACTAACTGGTACTTCCATGTTCCAATTTAAGCAAATACTTATTTCACTGCTAGTGCATTTGCAGGAAAATATTTTTTGAGCCAGGGAATATAGTAGGAGTTTATATTTTTCCCTGGTTCATATTTGCTATGCAGATTATAGTATCACTTAAAAATATATTCTTATTTTAAACAATAAGTTATTTATACAGCATAATGACTTAAAACATGGATTTATTATTATGGAGTTCCTGTATTTGAAAGTCTACTTAAGGCAAACATACTTTTGAATCCATAGGATTATGTTACCTTTTTTAAGAACAGAAATTACATTACTATATTTCAAGCACTGGCACAATATTTTTGTTACATTTGACTTACTAAATTCTCCAATGAGTGTTTTAGGATTACAGCAAAATTACAGAAGGTTTCTAAAAACTAAGGATTTGACTGATGTTGATTTAAATTTGTGGCAACAAACCAAACTTGAGTTTAGCACGCACGTCACAAGAACCCTTGGGCCCTCTCAGGGCTGACACTCTCATGCCACTTCCATGGAGCAGAGTAACCTCTTCAACCTGCAGACGCTCGGTTAAATAGGACACAAGGGGTAAAGGAGGACTCCAAATTTCCTGCGCTCTTTCTGAGTTACTGAGTAGCAAATGAGCCCAAGGAATGAGCTCTCAGGCTGCATCCTGTCAGTGGGGAAATTGCAACTGTACTTGGGGCTGATTTCAGGCACTCCAGTCTCTTTAACTATTGATGTAAAGGCATAGTCTTTTGTTGTGTGAATAAGAATTTTAAATGCCTAGTTCTAGTTCTGCAGATTGCTCTTTTGCTTTGGTATTTTTGTAGAGGTTTTTTGTTAATCAAACCCTGCACACCAAAGGGAGAGCAACTATTTTGTCATCTGCAAAAAATGGGAGTTATCACAGGAAAGAGCCCCAAGGGTATAATGGAAGGCGTGCAATCTCTTACACCCTTGTGTGAGGTCATCTGATAGTTCATTACTAACTGAATGTAACTGTGTACAGTTGATGCAAAAATTGCGCTTTACAGTCACATTTTTCCAAGCTTTCTCAATAAATCTCTTACCTTTAGCAGGCTGCACAGTTTTCTTCTCTTGCAATGCACTCCAGAAAGCCTGAACTGATCCTTAAAAGTGGATTAGTCTGTTTTAATGGGCTTTCATTTCACTTAGAGTCCATAATTTCTACTCTCAAGTTAAGAAGCAAAAGCAAACAAATAGAAAAACCACAGAAGAAATACTTAATTTGTCCAGAAAAAAAGAAAAGGGGAAGTTGATTTTGTGGGTTTGTTTGTTTGTTTTCTTTTTTTTTTTTTTTTTTTAGTGTGCCATATACTATAAAAAGGAACATTTCTGTGCTATGAGATGAAATATTTACAGTATATTCAGGATGAGTTATTAGTGGCAGTCTCTGATTTCTTCAGAGGAATTTGATTTGGGTTTTGAAGACCTCAGTTAATGATGAATTGTATCTTGGCAAAAAAAGTTTATTCTGTCCAAATTTATGTCCTTTGTAACTTGGTATCTTAAATAAATATATATTTCTTCCATGTTTTAATAAATAACTTATGGTACACATGGTTGAATTGTAATCCCTAGATATGTGTATAAGAAGCCTCCAGATATATTTTGGATTATTTATTTATCTGTCATGTGTTTAAAGAAACACTGTGTATTGGGTGTCTTTCTGGTGCTTTATTTGACTTTGCTATTTACAATAAGAGGTTAGATACTGGAGCCACTACTCAGGCAAACTTTCTTTAATATTTTGTTCACAGAAGGATTACAAGGCTGTTTCTATAAAAAAGTGCAGTTCTTTTTGAAAGTTATCTTGCTGGACAGTAACTACCAAAATGACGAAGCTCAGATCTATTTGTAGTAACAACTTAAAACACTGTACATACTTCTCTATTCAATCAAGGATTTCTGTGGTTTCTTCTTTATTCATGCTTATCTAACTTATAAAAGAGCTAGTTCTTTGTGG
This sequence comes from Rhipidura dahli, assembly GCA_013399225.1. NCBI lineage: Eukaryota > Metazoa > Chordata > Aves > Passeriformes > Rhipiduridae > Rhipidura > Rhipidura dahli. The sequence goes on along the minus strand of VXAC01006425.1, from coordinate 237,042 downwards.
CTTTAAAAGAAATCAAACTATTCTACTGAGAGAAAGAGCTGAATTGACCTCAGCCAAGTAAGTGACTGACTCTACAGCACATTCTTGGAAAAAGAAACACTTTAGAGAAAAAAAAAAAAAGAGCCCACGTTCTATGTACTGAGTTCAGCAGACTAAGTACTATCATGAGCTAAGCTTCATTTAAAGTGGATGAAGTAGATTATGGTTATGTTCTTTTCTTAAACCCCTATAACAAAGGGAACTGGGAGAAAGGGCCTCTTGTAACATCAGGTTTTAGTGGCTCCTTCAGACCCACAGCATCAATCCTGCTATTCTTCAAAAAGAATGTGTTCCAATTACTTTATGAACTATATCAACAAACCCATCATTTTCTTAGGAAATAGATTGAGTTCAAATTTTTCATTTCATTTCTTGAGGAAGTAATTTCTTCAGGAGTAATATTTCTCCCACCTACACTGCAACATGAAACCCACACAAATGCCACCCTTGTAACATGTAGTGCTTTTCAGTCACGGAACAAGCCTTGTGCTGTGGGAACTGTGTCCCTTGGAGTTTTTCACATGTTCTCTGTCTCCCATCTACCAGGGAGTAGCAGGGAGGAAGGCAAGGGAGGACCTGTGGGCCTGGACAAAGCCACCAGAGAGCTGCCTGTGCTTGAGGAATGCAAACCCGGGGGTATTCTCAGACATAAAACATATTTGGGAGCTTGGTACCTGCAGGGTCAGTTTGGCAACCTCACTACTCTCTAGGGATGGTGCAGATTGCTGAGGGGTTGTAAAAGTAGGCACTGCAGCAGACAAATGGCATTTACAGACTTGAGGCCAAGTTCAAAAAGAGCTAAATATCATCATGGATTCAGCTGCTCGTGTGTGCCTCAGGAAAGACCCAGAGAGGGAACAGTATCACAGGCAGGCAATGCTTTTCTTTAACTCTCCATTTCAGAAAATGAAGTTTGGGCTGATTTTTTTGAATCCAAGATCGCTTTCCCCTTGTGCTTTCTTATCAATCTGAATGATTGGAAGGATTGATGGTTTTAGCTCACCAAGTAAGCTAGGAGAAAAGGTAGTAAGAAATACAGATAAAGAGGTGCTGAGTGTCACTGTAAGGTGTTTTATGTTAACAAACATCGCTAAACCTACCATTTGTTATCTAGGTTACTATAATCATATAAAGCATATCTCTAGACTCATCGTTGATGGCGGTGTTGGAATCATTAAGTCATTCCTGAACAAAACCCATGGAATGGGTTACTGAAACTGCTAGTGGGAGGAAAATAGTGAGGACTACAGCTGTGGTATATATTTTCATGAGTCAGAGTCGCTGTTCATGACTTTGGTTGCTAAGCATTTATTGTTTATTTTCTTGCTTTTGAAAGTGAATGAGTCAACAGGCAGTTTGGTGATTAATTCCCGTCTCTACTTTGCCTAGTGAGAAAAATAGTACCCCTGAGTAAGACACCCTCCTTCCCTACTGTCATCTCACAGTCTGAAAAAAATAAGCTGTAGAATTTGAAAGAGTGTGCATCCTTTAATTGTCACACTGATATGTGCAAGGTAAATAATGATTAACCATCATTTTCTGAACAAAACCTTCTGTCTCCAGGCCTTGCCCTGGACAGTGTTGATTTTAGGGGTAAGGGTTTGTGAAACTTAATTCCGTGACAGAGAGCTCTAATGAGATATTACTTGGATAAATTTGAGTTAAAATAAACCTCTCTGGCAGACCATTAAAATGTTCTTCATCTTGAAATACCACATTAAGCTTCAAATGGTCAAAGGAAAGATAGTAAGAGCTTTTTTCAACATGAGCACCATCCACTTATTGTGACTTTTTTCTGTATGGGGCAATAGCTGTGTCCTCTTACAGTCAAATAAATAAACATCATCAACTGAAAATGAATCTTCCTGAAACACATTCACATAACTGATACTCTTTAGTGTGTAACCCTAGTCTTCAACTACACCAAGAGTTAGCAAGTCATTTTTTCACTTTCTGCCAGATTTCTGAAGCCTTTTTACATAGATGTGCATATGAGTAAAGCATATCCAGGAATATAAATCAGACACTTGCAAAATCAATATCACTTATCTGACTCCAATTCTTGTGCTCTTTGCAGGCATTTAGAATTCAGTCTTAAAATGTCAGGTTTCAATTAACTAGAAACAGTTTATCTTAATTATGTGAGTTACCATTCTTACAAGAAATAAATAATCTCAGCACAGAAGGTGAGTTTTGTGAAATGTTAATGGCTGTCTAGAACCATTTTGTAAAACAAAGGGACATTGGGAGTTTGAGGGTTAGAGCAATAATATTTGCTACTTCTTTATTCTAGATATTCTTGGTTTTACCAAAAATTGGTAAAAAGGAAAAGTCCTTAACACTGATGTAGTATTAAGAAGGAGCCATTCTTTACCCATCTGGATGAATGAGGGGATATCTCCTCTTATGTACGTGCATGCTGAGCACAAAAAAAGCTCCTATTTATATACTCTATTTTGCATACATGTTCATTGATTTTCACAGAATAAACATACATATGATAATAATTTTCCTGAAATCATGACCAGGTATTCCCTCCCCTTTATGGATGCCTTCTTCTGTCCTGGGGGTCTCTTTGGTGGTCCCTGGTGGTGGCCAACCCCAAAGTCCTACCTGACCTCCTGGTGAACTGGTAAAAGTTGGCACAACTGGGCTGGTTGCTTTTCAGTACTTCCTCCTACTGGATAAGCATTGTGCAGTTCCATCCACAGGCCAGTGTTTTTTTAAAGAACAAGCATTGTATTAACCCACCAGGTGCAAATGATTTTTCATCTGTCAACATTGACATTGTGGAAAAAAATGGATCATATCCCTGTACTATCTTGACCCCCTACAACAATAAGGATCATTTTAATTTCCATCATTATTCAGTAATTACTTAATAAAGTATTTTTAATGTCAAAACTCCCTTTTCTTCAACTCTATTCTGCAGAGTATGGATACTAACAGTAAGTAATCCATCTAGCAACCCAAAAATTCTGGCTTGCTGTCTTTGTCTACTCCAGTATTCTCAAAGAAAAGATGGCACAACTGCTAAGACTAAAACAAATCTTTTACCTTCCAGACTGTCAAGGAGATAGGTTTCTTTTTTTTCTGGTCTTTTCTCTCAAGTTCCTCTCCCAAAACAATGTTTGAAGAGATTTTTGTAAGATTAGGAAAAGGGAAAAGTCATGTTTAATGTCAGCCAAAGCCATTGTAACTGTACCTTTACGTTTGTATGAACAGAATCATTAATCACCTTCATTTTACTGAAGTCTATGAATAAAATCCCTTGCTTATTCATCATATTTCTCTCTTTTTGAGCTCCTAGAATAAGATCAAAAAAATCCTGGTCCTGTGTTGCCTGTTCCAGGGATGAAATGTAGCCAGAAGTATACCCTGCAGGTGAAGGTCATATACAGGCTTACACTCAGTACATGCTCTCCATCACGTCATTCTGAGCTTATTTAAAAACCTGTGGTGCTAGAATTCAGAGGAAAAGAAAAATTTTATAAATTTTTTAACTCCAAAGAAGGCTCAACTCACCTTGTGAAATGCTGTTCATAGAAATCGAAGAAAGATAGAGATGGAAAACCTGACTGCTGAATCAAAAGTGTCACTAATCCAACTGGAAGACAGCATGGCACTTATGTTCCTGTAGGAATGGAATCTATGGGAGACATTCAGGTATCAAAACAGAGGACTACAGTGCCATTTTAGAACTCTCTGCTATTTCCATCTTTCATGATTTGGTGCAGGACCTGCAGAAAATTCATGCCATTCTTGAGAAGCATCTGGATACATATGTATGTTACCATGGCATCACATAGGTCCCACATCCTGATGTTTACTTAGTCACTAGAAGCTGTAAATTACACTTGGCTGACAGGTAAAATAACAGGAGAGATCTCACATCTTGAGGTTCGTAATGTGATATTGGAACTGAAAGTTCAAATGAATTGAAACAGTAAATTCCTTCTTACGGGTGTCATGCCCTAAATCCCATGGGGCCCTAATATCCATCTGGCTGTAACTGGGCATTTCTCATTCCCTTTCTGCAGGTATTCTGGATAGAATGAATTAAAAATACTTCATCTTTTCTGAGAAACAATTGTGGGCACAACTGCACATTTGTTTCTGCTTACATCCTTATTCCTAATTCCCCTTTTACTCTCTCTTCTTCATTTTTCATTTTTTCCCCAATATTTACTTTCCATTGCCTTTTGTTAGAAATAACTTGCTTGCATAGCTAACACTTCATTTTCACAGCACCTCTGAGAGATTATGAGTGAAAAGATAGCTAAAAAAAATGTTTTAGGAACTCTGATATTGGTACAAATGTGACAGGCCTTTGAGCTGTTGACAGCATTTAAATTCTATTTTTCCTCACTAGCAAGGTTGTATGGTAAGTCAGAAAAAAAACCAAAACCAAACCAACAAAACCCAAATACACACAAACAAACCCCCCAAATCAAAACAACAGAGCTACATCTAGTTGTTTCTGTATTTATGTAATTTTATCATGTTTTGTTTTCATTATAATGAGATTATCTTCAAGCAATAGTAAAGATAATAGCTTTAAACACAATTTAAATACCTGTTTGTCTTTTCTAAGTAAAATACCTTATTAATACCATTAACAAACCCATCAAATAAGTTGTTTCATTTGAAAAAAAATTCTCAGTTTAAGGAATAAAAGTAAAGGAATTAAATATGTGCTTACTGATTTTTAAGTACCTTTTTACACATCATATATATGTATCTCTTAAAACACAGACAGCACCTTAAATGTCAGCTTCTTGCACTGGAATGAAGCACAGTAATCATATGTATTCAAAACCTGAAAATTCCTTAAAATTTATGGTCACAGTGATATTTCATTCTGAATTCCACTTACTTTACCTAAATAATATATTTATGATAGCAGCACCTTAACTAGTTACCTGTACTGCTTTATCAGTTGGCCTACAATTCTACTATAGCTCACTGTTTCTGGAATTGTGAAGAGAGTGTGCTCACATACATATGAAACAGTCTTGCATGGCCTTTACTCTGCAGTGTACAACAAACCAATCCTTGTTCTAGCAATAAATCACTTCAACAACTGACATTTGTTATAATTAACACAATTTGTCATCTCCCTTTGACAAAGCAGCTCCACAGTCATCACAGTGTCATGGGCTCCAATATCCTTAGCAGAAGCCAAAAGAGGGATGTGTTTCATTGTTTTGCAGAACTTACACATTTATAAAGGGAATGAAAAATACTGGTTGAAGTGCTTAGGTAATGCTGGGAAACTCAAAATATTAACTTTACAAGAGATAAAACTGTAATCAATTCTAATTTTCCAGTCCTGGATGTAATAACTTCTGTTGATCTAAACTGAAACTAAAAGAAAATATATACTAATAATAAATCCTTTCATCTTAATGTCTGCAAATATTTTGCATACCATCACTAAGTTTAAACTAACAGTTATAAAGATTTTAATCCAGAGATGTTAATTATTCTGCTGTAAAACCAGAAATAGAATCAAATTAAAAGAACACATAAAATGAAAGCATGTATACTTTTTTTTTTTTAGTCCCCATGGAAAATGAAAAACAAGAAAGTAGATATGGTGTTCAGATGTCCATCTTACAACATATGATTTATAAAATAGTATGACAGACAAAAACATTTTGAGAAAAAACAGGAATTAATCCATATTTGAAAACAAAATAAAACAAAACCACAAAACCCCTATTCAAAGAAGATGCAGAGAATCTAAGGAAAAAGGAGAATCATCTCAGCTATATTTGGATAAATCTTGATTTGCTTTTTTCTGAAGAGAAACAAAAAAACAAACAAAATAAATAAAGATCTCAGAAAGCCACTCAGGGCAAACCATCTCTGGACGGGAAAACTAGCAGGGAAGTCCCACAGATTCCGTTCCAAATCTTCTCCAAGCCAATGGCGCAACAAAAAAATAACATTAGTACTAAGAATAGTTTGTTTCCTTCTTTCAGAACTGGAATTCCCCTTTTAAACCCTTTATCTCATCCTGAAAGAGAAAAGAAATATTAAACTTGTCATAAAATAAATCTCGGTTCCCATACAGGCCTTTGTACACTCCTCGCAAGAGATCTAAAAGGGGCCTTAACTACAAATGACAATCAGATTCATGTGGCTCGAATATATGGAAAAATACCAACTTCTTCCAACATAGACTCTGTTTAGAGGAATTCTCTACAGTACCATACTGTTGGGAAAAAAAGTGATACAAATGTTCCAGCTTTTGTGATAGCTACATGTTTTGAGATATTTCTTTTAAAGGCTATGCTGCTACAGCATTGGATTAGGCATGAATCCCAGCCTTCATTAAAATGACCAAGTTAACCAAGTTTGTAGGTTTTTTTTGTTATAAAAAAACAAAGTTTGAAAATTGATCCCATGAATGATGGCTAAAAAAAAAAAAAAAAAACCACAAATTCAACAGCTACCTAACCCAGTGATAATGAGTTGTTTTAAAATAATTTATGTAATATAAGCCAAACGAATAATTTATGAAGATCTAATTCATTATTTCAGTGGCTTGTGGTTCTCACAGCTGCTGCTACTCTAGGATGGGAAGACTGTCATTTTTTCTTGCAGGAGCCAAAATAACAAGACTGTTGATAACAGCATAGGAAAGATTTAGAAATATATATGTACAGAGATGACAGTGAGCATATGTATGGCAACCTCTCTGTTATCCCAGAGTGTTCATTAAAACTAATATGAGGAAAAAGTCATCCAATCCAGGCAACTTGTATTTCTGATTTATCAGTCATTTAGTTTCATTTAGGCTGGGTTGATTATTCTTAGGCTTCATTGATTATTGAGCGTGAACTGGTTTGAATTATTTTACTAATATCACTGTAAGGCTAATAAATACTATACTGTGAGGGAGACAATATTTCTTACATGTTTTAGCTCACCACTGATACCAAGAAACAGGACCCCCATTTTAAAGCTGAAAAAGTGGTTCTCCTGAGGCATACAGAAAACAACAAAAGCATTCTATGAGAACAATGAGATCCAGACAGGACATAGTGAGAAAGAAGGGAATGCTTTTGACAGAAGGGGGAAGTACCAAGTCACTGAGAGGAGTCCCCTGACCAGTGTCCACCTGGGAATTCCTCAGCCACGAGGCATGAAAATGCAAGCACTTGTTCTCACTTGCTGAGAAGCTAACAAGGACCCTAAAGTACCTTACATCTTAGGCAGGATTTTGAAGATGCTTTTATAATGCCCAATGCAAAATGCAGGAATAGCAGTGCTGGATGAGAGCAGAGGGGAAGGAAGGCTAGAGGTCATTTGGTTGATCTGCCTCTGGAGAGCAACCACTCTCCTCTGTTTCCTGACAGACTCCTGTCTTCTTGTGGCTTTTTGTACTTAGTAATACTGACTCTGCAATTCTCCTAGACAATGAAGTTGAGTTTCCTTTGCCTTTCTCTTGAAAAGATCTGCAAAGACTGTCCCCAAGTAGTGGTTTAACCATGTTCTTGTCCCCCCATCATGGACACGTGGACGAGATGGTTGATCAGCAGTAGTCTTTTAAGTATTCAGAGTTTGCTGCACCCTTAGTGTCTTTGGACTAATTAAGACCCTTTTAAAAATATTGTTGTTCGTGTATGTCTTATTTTCCAAGCATTTTCTGTCTTCTTGCCTCTTTGCATCATCCCAAGGTAGACATCAGTTTTCCTAATGTTGAAAAAGAGTAGTTTCTAAATTTTAAATTTATATAAATCAATAAGGTTGTATTATTCCCATATGAAGGCAATTTTCAACACGTGTCCACCCCAAGACACATAATATTTACTCTTCATTTTCTAGTGCGCTTCTGCAATATTGGTATGTATTGCTACCTAACCCAGATGTTGCCCACTTTAGATTCATGCGATCTTTCTCTAGAGTTTGATAAGTAAAAGGTCTTGATAGGATGGCAGGCTAAAAAGAGACAATGGAAATGAGAAATAACTGAAAGAATGTCAAAACTGGGGCTCATTTACAGTCGTAGGCTGTTACAAGAGGTACAAAGATAGTGACTTTCAATTGACCTTTCCCATTCTTTGAATTAGTATTAGTAAGAGTATGTTGGACTATAAATTGCAGAAGTCCCTTCTTTTATGTTAACAGATGATGACACATTTCTCTCTATCTTACACATATGCTGGATTTTTATTAGAATTTTAAAAATCATACAGTAAAACAAGTATTTAAACTATTAATATGAATGTCAGTGTTTCATAGAGCAACAAATGTCCTTTACTATAATGAACTCAAACAATGAGATGACTGTCACAGGAGGAGAAAGAGAGTAACCTGAAAGGTATTTCAGCAGACATTTGCCATTCATGTATTTAGTAGATCAGGATTGCCCTTGTATGGCAATGGAAAGTTTGTCATGGATAAGATGATGAAATGTTCCAGTGTGATAAATGCTCTGACTTGATAAAAATTTGGCAGCACTCATAGCTTCCCTTCCTCCAAGCATAATGATCTGCAATCACTACTCTCTCTTCTGCCTTGTAACAAACAAGCCAACACCCCAGCCATCTAAAAATTTGGTATTGGCTTCAGGAGAATGTGTTAAAGCAATAGAACTGCCTCTGAGAAAGGAGAGAAGGGAGTTAAAGTTTTTCCAAGAGCAAGTAGGTAACCGAAAGGAGCACAGCACATAGTTATTGCTAGGACTCGCTGACAGAAATAACTGGTACACAGAATCTAGTTCAATATCTGCACACAGAGCAGTAGTTGGGTACAGTTGAAGCAGTCAGACTCCTCTGTGCTCTCCAGTAAGCTTGAATCTTGGATTGTGTTCACTGAAGATAATGTTTCAGAATCATCAGACATTCACAGCTTTGCAAGTTTTCAATATACAGAGCAGGTGAGAGACTTCAGTTGTGTGTTTTGTGCCATTAAAACCAACGAACTCCAAGGGAAAATCTTCTCCATGAATGGAGATGGCAGAACAGGTTCAGCATGGTTCAGCAGGGAAGTGAAAGTCCATGAAATCTGCAGAATTTCACCACTCCGAAATGAAAAAAATCATTTGTACTCACTTTGCCAACCACACCACTTTTCTATTATTAACAAGCTAGCTGCTTAAAAGCACCTGAAAAATCACAGAAATATGTCAGCCATGGTTTTGTAACAACCCGTAAGACCTGTCTTTTATGAAGACAAGCAAACAAAAAAAAGGCACCCAGCCTTCAGTTCCCAGACAGGAGAAGTCAGGAATCCCAATCCTATCCCACACTGGAATTTTCTAATGCTATACTTGGCAGTGCTAAAGGATTTTAATGTAGTGGAGGTAATCTGCACACCAGCCAAACCCTTCAATGCATCAGCAACTGACACAGTTCATGCCTCTGCAGTTTCATTTTAAAATGCCATCAATTAAAAACAGGGAGGGGGGACTTAATTACTCACAAGTTTTGCTTGCTTCTGAGGCACAGAGTAAGATTTTTATGAACTGTAGAAGGAAGAAAAACACTGCTTTTTAATGACCATGCAGAAGAAAATGTTTGCAAAGCAAAGAAACTAATTTTTGAGAGGTATGTGAGCCTCAGGGAGTTTGAAACCAGAGGAGATCTAATTCCTTGAAAAAGTGTTTTGGGGTCAGCATTTTCGGAAGATACTTCAGTGCACTCAGTATCTCTTAGTATGTCTGGTGTGACAGTCAAGCTTGCTGCTGTTTTGTGGCTCTTAGAGGAAAGAGATAATTACATTAGGCATCTCAAACTAATTTCAAGTAGAAATCCTGTGGTAAACAATCTGAACTTCTTCTCTACAGTTCTGCTCCATCCAATACTATGAAAAGTTGCTGATGACCAATTACTTCTACATGGGCTATCTGTAGAGATGAAATTTATTTTAATGTTAACATTTCTATGAAAGAGAGCACAAAGTATCCTGCTGTAGTGCACCATTAAATGATGCTGAGTGGTTCCACAATTAAAATAACTTTAGCAAGATTGTCTCTGCTTAAATAGATCATGTTTCTATGCCATTTTACTTCATTGCCTGAAAAATTCCAGACTAATTTCTGAGTTTCTTGGGAACTAATTAAGTATAAATCTGTTTAACTGCTAGAGAAGTTAAAGTAATAATCTGTTGAAAGTAATTGCAGTGGAAAAAATTTTAATTTAAAGTTCCAGAAAGCAATACCTACACCTTTAACATCGTCAAATATGTGTCCCATTAATGCACATAATCTCAATTTCCATTAGCTGACATAAGTATGAAAATAGAAAAAAGGCGTGTAAAACCAAAATAGAGGAAGAACTCACTAGAAATGGGATATGTACTGCAGAGAATTTAAGTGACAGTACTCTACTGTGGGACTCAGCTGCCACAGGAGCTGTAGCAAAATAAAGCAACGTCCACTAGGCTGCTCTGCTGACAGAACTTTTTAAGACTACTCTTTACACTGATGCACCCTTTTTGTTAGTGTTCTGTCATGCTGTGAAATTGCATGCTGTATTATGTCTGCTTTTCAGCAAAGCAATTGAAAACAGAATATATGCATAAATAGCCCTCAGCTTAAAATCAAATTACCTGCTGTTATCCATGGACCACAAAGTTACCTGAGAGGATGTTAAAACTCTGTGTAATATTTCTTTAAACACATGTGACAAAATTAAATGACAAAATTGTCTGGGGAAGATTTTAGGAAAAAAATGTAGGATGAAGAAAGGTACATTATAAGTTTAGAAGTAATACATGTGATTTTTTCTAGATGTGCAGAATTCTGGATTACTCTAGGTCTGCAAAAACAGTAAAAGAAAAAAAAAATTCTTAAAAGTTTGAAATGTTAACATGTGGGATAAAATTTCAGCCTCTACTACCAGACTCTACTATCTTTTAGACACAGTGGTATGGTAGACAGAACAAAATATACTGAGAGTTTTGCAAGAATAACTTTGAATATTAACCTCAGGAAACTACAGGCTATTACCAAAAAATTAACTCAGATGTTTATGAATTGTTAGAAGCAGATGCTGAGTGACCACACACATCATAGAGGTAAAAAGTCATTGTAAACCACCTGATTGCAAGAAATCAAAATTGTGTGGTAAAGGAGGGAGAGAGGAAAGCAGGATAGAGAATAGTCCAACTGCAGCTTTCTGCATCTAAGCTTTCTTTGCTTGAAAAAATTGAGCCACTGGGAAACCCAGTAAGGAAAAATTTGTGTCAGCTGAAACAAATTTTAAAGAATGAGTGAAGGAAACTTTCTAGATGTTTCAAAGTTCTATCATTAAAATTGATTTCTTTTAACTAGAAAATGAGGGGAATAGTTACACATAAGTCTATGATATTTTTTGGTGCAAAGGGAGAGACCTTTAAGGAAATGTTTCAGGCCTGAAAAAATTATTGCAGTCAGGCTTTGGACCTCTTAGAAGTGGATTTAATGAAACTGCTGACACTACCTGAGCTGAATAAATTGCCTCTGTCCTGGTGTAATGAATAACCTCAGCATCAGGGAGCTTTCCTTTCATACAGAAAAGGAAAAAAAAGTCTGATTTCCTATTTTTAAACTTCCTTTCATTTATTCATCTTTATTTCTTTTTCTTTATGCAACGTATCTGCATACCTTCATGTGCTATTATTCAGAGACTGTGCAAAAGTACTGTGACATTATACCTCCATAGCAGTGCAGTGTATAAGACCTGTCTGGTTATTATCTGCCACCAACAGCTTAAAGTGTTGCTCTCTTTCCAGACTTCCAGCCCATAGCCGTTATCTCAGCCTCTTGTGCCCTGCCTATCTCTCACATTCACAAAATATATGGGGTTCCAGTAGCATAAGAGTAGTGTAAACAAGAGTAAATTGGTCTATATTCTTCTTAATTACTTGAACATCACTCTGCAAGGATTTAAAGAGAGCATATCACCTAATGGCTGTATTGAGTTGACTGTGTGTAATATAATTAAGGTTTGCAGAACAAGCATCAACATTTCTATCATTTCAGATGAGAGGTTTAGTTTATTCTGGTTTTATAATATGGCCATAAACTCCCTTACAGAAGGAAACTGTGATGTTGTAATTTCTTTACAGGGCGTCTAAGTTTAACTAGGGACTGTCATTTTAAATAAATGCCTTACAAGTCTAATTTAAATGATTAGAGTAACAAAGTTAATTTAAAAAAAAAAAGTCAGCTTATAGTAAAGCCTACTAGGAAAAATGGTAATATACCCTTCATTTTTGGAACCACTGTGGAACCAGTTGCTATTATGTTAGCAATCAGCAACATTCCAGGCATCCATATCTGTGAATAGTTTCCACTGTTATCGATGAAACTTCAGTTGTGTCTGTGGGAAAAATTACTTTTTAAGGGCCAAAATATGATCCTGCAATGCAACTTGAAGTGTTTGTAATATCTTCTCATCTGTTTTTATGTGTGCTGGATTTGGCTTGGGTAGAGTTAATTTACTTCACAGTAGCTTGTACAGGATTGTAGTTTTTATTTGTATTTGTCAGGAAAATTAATCCATGATGGTTTATGTTCAAAAAGGAGACAGAGGAGTCCCGTAACTTTATTTGAATAAAGGCAGAGGCTGTGGGGCATCTGAAAATAATGCTAATAATACAGGGTTGTTTTCATTATTGCTGAGCAGCACTTGCACAGAGTCAAGGACTTCTCTGCTTCTCGCCCCACCCCACCCACCAGGAGACTGAGGGTGCACAAGGAGTTGGAAGGGAACACAGCTGGAACAGCTGACCCCCACTGATCCAAGGGATATTCCATGCCACATCATACTCAGAATAAAAAGCTGGGGACAAAGGGGAAAGGGGAGACAGGAACATTCAGAGTGATGGTGTTTGTCTTCCCAAGACACCAGTATGTGTGATAGGACCCTGTTCTTCTGGAGCTGGCTGAACACCTGCTTGCCCATGGGAAGGGATGAATAAATTCCTTTTTTTTGCTTTGCTTGCACATCTTTTCCTTTACCTTTTAAACGATCTTTGTCTCAGCCCACAAGTTTTCCCACTTTTATTCTTCCAACTGTCTCCCCCATTCCACTGAAGGTGAGTGAGTGCACAGCAATGGGTCTAGCACTAGATGTGGCATTTAGCAGGCCCTCCTGTCACTACAGCTGAAATGATACAATTTGCTTCCAAAACATTCTCTATTCAAAGGCTTGTTGTGATTTCTTCTTATCTTACCTACCCAGAGGAAAGCAACGTAAATCAATGTATGTATAGTACATACAGGCAGAATATTAGCTTTATTGTAGATCAATCAAATGAGTCACAAAACTAGTTTACAATCTGTCCCAAGAGACAGTAGGGATATGGGTTTGCACTGTGTTTGAGGGTATCAGAGACTCACAATGATTCTTTATGAAATTATGGCTAAAACTGGATATGCTCAATGAATAAATTCCTATGGGATCTCAGTAGTCTAGGATTAAGTTCACACAGGAAGAGTTATCCATTTTCTTCCCCTGACAGTTGATTTGGAGGAATATAATGTGAGAGCAAGTAAGCAAACACCTGCTTTTTCCTTTTGGGTATAGAACATAAATATGGTTGGAGGGGGTTTTTAGGCCCACCTAAAGCAAACTTACCTCAGTATAGTCCTTGTATCACTGATCTTGTCAAAAGCCTAAACTGAAGAAGCCAAAGGAGTGTTTCATGACTGTGATTTTATCCTAAAATATATATTTTTGGGGCTGTTATGACTGGAACATGAGTGGCATTGGCACCCTTTATGGTCTTTCATGTTCAGCTGATATGGAGTGCTTTGCTTTCATGTTTTTCCAATTGGGGGCTTTTATTCTGTCTCTGTAATGCAGAAACCTTCCTGAAGTGTGACTCTTCACAAAAAAAAAANAGAAACCTTCCTGAAGTGTGACACTTCACAAAAAAAAAAAAAAAAAAAAACCAAAATGGTAAAAAAAGAAAAGAAAAAAATCTACATTGACATAATTAATTTAATTTTATTTAACAAATTGCCAACTTTGTGTTTTAGTTCAGTAAATCTTGCTCATCTCTTTCTAATGTGCTACACTTGTATGATTGACTAATACGGCTGAACTAGGACAGCAGCAGCAACTTGTGCAATGCCAGATCTCCTTTGCATCATTAGGGACGGTCTATGAAGCAAATGTCATTAACTTGTGAGGAAAGGAAGCAAATCCTCATTGACAAACTTCCCTTCATTTGTTCATTAGTCTTTATTAAATAGCAAATTTAATATCAATATCCTTGCAGAATACAAGCCACTGAAGTCTTTCACTGTGTAAATTAATGCTGTTTAAAATGAAACTTGCCTTTGGGTTTCATTTAAAAATTAACATTGTAATGTTTGTATGCTATGTTGTGAAGCCTAAATTAATGCTAGATAATGGAAATAATGAGATGGCTGCATGCGTGTGTGAGGATGCACTGTAGTGCACACAGTGAAGTGTTAATTAAATGTAACCAGTGCTGAGAAATCACAAAATTTATTTTGGCTCTTCTTCTGTCTGCTGCACAATATGAAAAAACATGCAAGAGTGATGTAACAGCAGAAGCCAGGGGCTTTCCATGTAGATTCACTTAGATATGCTGGAACAAAATATTAAGTTTCTTGAAGCAAATGTGTAATTCATTTCCATAGCTGACTGCATTAAAGCAAGACAAGTAGTAAATCCAGTGAAATCTCAGACAGGTACCTTTAAGCAACTACTTCAGAAATCCAAATCACAACATGGATTTTCCCAGTAAGAGTGTATGCCTGCTGAAGGAGTTGTAGCTTCTTGATATCAAGTTCTTGCTATTCAATTCTCTAAGCTCTGCAGTATCACCTTCTTTCTGCGAGAGTACACCAAAAAATGAGGTCTAATAATACTTCAAAAGTAAAGATTTATATCAATTTGAAATGATCTGTTATGGTTCTAATTTGACAGTTCTCAATTCAGCATTTAACAGACAAATATTAACTAACTCTCTTCATCTTTTATTTCAAAAATAGGTACTAGTATGAAATAAATGGGAAAAAAACCTCACCATTATTTCAAAACTGACAAAATGAATTATCATCCATTTAAATTCTGTTCTTCAAGATATTTCTTTGAAAGTATCACTCTTTTTTTTTCTTTCTTATACCCATGATTGCTAAAAGAAACATTCCCTGCTCTAGGTCTCTGCACTGGGAAACATGGGCTGAAAGTGGCTGAGCAGTGAACATCTTAGTTGGAGGAATCTCAGAAGAACCAAAGTGTTCTACTTGATTACAGAATGATTAAAAATGCAAAACAAATAATTAACATTAAAAAAAAAAACCTGTCAGTGTAATTTTTTATCAGGATGATATTTTCTTCACAAGTGCAGATGAGTTTTTCAGCTAGCCTTTTCATATGGAAGCAATTCTCTTCCCCTGGAATCAGATCTATGTGCACAAGAAAATCTGCCCTTCTGGAATATATCTGTGTGCAGTATTATTTGAAGTCACCATCTATGCTATTTCTTTAACAGACTGTCTGGAGCTTCTGAAGAAATGAGTAGCTCACACTTTCTAACAACAGAGACAGAAGTGTGTGGCAGCTGCGATGCTCAATAGCCTTTGTCTAATTAACTAGTATAAAGAGAAAGGAATTGGATGTTACATTGAAAATGTACATAAAATACCTGCCTTTCTACTGAAACCTCCCAGAGACCACAAGTATATGCAGGAAAAAGTGTTTTTCTTCCAAAAGCCTTTGAAACTTGAGTAGAAGAGGGCTCACCTATAAGTTCCAGAACTTCAATATTGATATTTCATACTTAGGTTTACCAGCATTACACAAGTCTATTTTTAGGATCCAGCTCTAGAGAGTATTAGTGTTTCCAAAATTAAAAACACTAGCCTGATCACAATGTTGTGCTGGGAAAAAAAAAAAAAAATACCACAACAGACAAACAGCACTCTTTCTCCCTTATTTTGATTTTCACATGAAGACAACTTCTCTCCACAGAACTAAGAAAATTAAGAAGAAAAAAGCCTTCTCTAATCAGGTTGATGATAGTATGGGATGTCTGAAATGGTCTTAGTAATGAGCACTTCACCAAAGATAGTGATTCAGCAAAATTGTACATGAATGCAGGAAATACCAGCCTATGTAAAATTATGAAGATGTGTACCTTATCTCCCATTTTTACTGACTTGGAAGCTGAGAAGATATCTGGGGGATGCTCTTTTGATTGTGTTCTTGAAGTTATTTGCATAAAATAATGATAAGATTTGAATAATCACAAAATTACTTATACAGAGAAGAACAAGGTCCATAAAGTGCTCTGTACATCTACCACAAAACTGTTTTGATCAAAAGTTGCAAAAGAAAATACTTGAACATTAACTTCATTTGTAAGCCCAGTAACACAAGTGAACATAAACCCAAGAAAGTTATTATTCTGCATAGAAACAATAAACCAAACCAGCAAACACATAGTTTATAGCTCTGTGTATGCAATATTACTATTTACAAAAGTGTACGCTAGACAGTGGTTCCTCAGCATGTTTCATGTTTTGAGAAGAAATCTGGAAAACAGTGAGCAAAATAACAAAATGAGCCATAAAACTCTATGTAACTCTGCCCTTCAGTATCAGGAAGGAATAAAAGCTTGTGAACACAATGCATTTCTATTAATGTGACAAGAGAAATGTAGTTTTCTCCACCACATATAAATCTGGCTGTCCTTTATAAATCTCTGTCCTTTCCAGAATGAAGATCTTTCTGATTCATGTTAAACCAGAATAGAGTGCTCTGTTTCATGGAAAAATTGGACAGGAAATGTTTAAAATCTCCTCATTTAATTCCTTATGCCCTCATCTCTCAAAGGTGTTTCCATTCACATTCTGAGAGAATGCAATGTCCAGAGACCTAGAAGCACTCCCATCAAGGTGAATGTATCCCATCAGGGATAGAGTCCTGTGTGAAACTGTTGACTGATCCACCGTCTCTCATGAGAATTGAATTTCACTTCTTTAAGCTTGTTCTTTTTATTCCTTTTTATTTTTTGATCCCAAACTAATGTTCTCTTCAGTTTTCTTCTTCATACCTCTTCAGATCAAATATCTTTCGTCACTTAATGGACCAGGTCCTGAAGCACAATGAGAGCAATCTACTTTTGGGAAAAACATTGACTAGAGCTTATACAGTGCAGCTTCTATTGGTTTTGAACAAACTTGCCAGAGTCAGCAGGAGGTGAGTTATTACAAAGCGTTAGCAAAGTGCTGCCTCGTAAGTGGCCAGCTTGGCCTCCCTGAGCTCTATTTTGCTACAGGTAGTTTCAGGATTATTCAGGTACAACTACAAGAACAGCAGTCATCAAACCCTTGCCTCCAACAATGCTCTTTTATGCTGCTTTGACGACACTGGATTGCCATACTATAGTTACAACTGTAATTTACACCTGCTTCACACATTTTTGTGCTTCTGGTGTTTTGAGAAGGCTTGGTATAAATAAGGATCAGTGAGAATTAGATTCCACTTCTGAAATTATTTCTTTCCTGCCTAGTCTCCCCCTGGTAAACCCCCATCTTTCTCTTTGTCTGACCTTCTTTAAAGAAGGCATGTGACTATTGCACTGCTCAGCACCTAGGAGACATTTTATGTGATGAATTTGTTTCTGAAAAGCTTGCAATCAACCTATAAGCAATTAGAGGCCACTTTATTTCCTGGCAGTATTAAGGGCTCCTGCTGTTTGGTTTAGTACTGGCAGATGCAAATAAGGCTTTGAAAGGATCACTGTAAGTCATTCAGACTGATGTAGTCCTTTCATTCCCCACAATGTGGTCAAATCCACATGAAAATCTGTCTCACATGATATCGGTAGTCAGCCAAAGCTCTGTCCTTGGATTTCTTCATTTGTGGTAGCAATCACATACTATTTAACAGAAAGAAAGAGAAAAGAAAATGCAAAGCAGTATCCTTGGTACCCAAATGACTGGAGAGTTGTGTTAACATGATGCAGGAGTTTTAATTATTCTGAGCTTGCACCTTTAGAGTTAGCCATTTCTCAGCCTAATTAACCTGTCCTATTGTACAGCCCATGTAAAGTGCAAGGCAATTAACATTTGTATAATAAATAAACAATTAAGAAATGTTTTGATTTCTCGTTACACTTTTTGTTATTCAAACTGCACTTCATTTTCTGCCTACAAGGAATTTGTTTTTTAAACACTTCCCATTTCATTACCAGGAGTCTCTTGTCTCTCTTACACCCAGGAGAGCATCATAGATAAAAATTAAATTATAAAAAGGTGCCATTTCACTGATGTAATAAGAAAATAACAAAAATCACAGGCAACTATAATCCTTTAAAAACTCATGTCACAAAGTATTGTTTAATTGTATCAAATGTTTAAAGAAATAGTGAAAATGTTTTCTAATTTTATTCTAGAATTTATTGTAACTGAGAACAAAATCTGGCCCAGATTTGCAAGTTTACCCTATGCCTTTGTTAACTAATATTTGTTAGGTCTCTGAAGCACTGTCGTTCTAGACTATTGACATACCTTCTCCTTAGTAATTTTTCTGATAGCACTAACAGTTTTATATCCTTCTACTCACTAGTGAATTTTGTTATGTCTAGAGACAAGTGTTCTGGGCAAGGAGAAGAATTTGTTACTTGTGAATGGTGATGGTCTTGGGTAATTTTTTATGGGTCTGATAATGACCACCACTTTGATTAGCACCATAATTCCTTAATGGATAACTATAAAATAGTTCTAATTTATAGGTCCCATAGGTTATCATTATTACACAAGAATGTCATAGTAGAATGTGCCTCATGGAATCATTCAGGCTGTTAATGGAACGAGTTAATCACATTTATTAATGTCATTTTCTTGTTAATGACTAGTTAATAATCAGTGAGTGACATCAATTCAGGAAGTTTATGGTACTAGTTTCATAATGAGGTCCCTGTAGGTAAGTTCCTATGCAAGTAGAACCACTGAGGTCAATAATGTCCTTCACAGGCAGGAGGGTTACTGCATTATAATATTGCACATCATGGCAACATTACACTACAAACCCTTAAATGAAATGAAAGGAAAGAAAGATTTTAATATTCATAGATATTAAAAATATGCAACTGTCCAAGGATAAAATTAACTTAGAACTACATTTAGGTATATGATTCCATTATATATGTAACAACCAAAGAGAAAGTAAGTATGAAATGTGTGCCTTGTAATTAATGCAGTATATCCAAGCAGACGTATTACATTTCAGCTTCTAGTATTCTTTGCTTATGAAATTGAAACCACAAGTGCCTGTAATATCAAGTCATCTTTACCCAATCATATATTAAAAAGCCTTCACAAATCTTGTAAATTCTAGAGCTCTCTATTAAAAACAGTCTGTATATTAAAATTTACTACTCTCTGAAATAATACATGCGGTTTCCACTATTTTGTTGTTATATTTATGCAGCATCAAAAATTCAAGGATTATGCTCACAAAAAAGTCAGGACACAAAAATTTCTAGGAGAGATGTTAATTCAGGTAAAAAATGGCTTAGGTATAAATAATCAGTGTGAAGAAAAAAGCAGAAGTTGTCAGCAGATGACACATGCTTCCTAGTTTAACATCATCTTGAAAAAAAAAAGACCTTACAGTTTCTTATTGACAAAATGTACACATACACTGTCAATAAAATAAGTGAACGTCTTAGCATATCTGTCCCCCAGAGAAAATCTTATTTCTTTTTGCAGAAGTTATATGATATGAGAATAGTCTGAGCAATAAAATGGCAAAAGTCCCAGTGGACAGATGATATTTTCTGTGAGAAGCTGCCAGTGTAAATCATACCTGTTACAGATTGCTGTGTGTTTGTGTTTGTTCTCCATGAGCCATATACATCCTGGAAAAGGCTTGTATTTTCAATTTAAATTGTCAATGGGTGAATTTCAGCTCATGCAAATATGAAAACCTATATCATAACCATTATTCAAATCCCTATTAACATAGTAGTTTTCATTGCTTCCTAAGTGCTTTCCCACACTTCTTTGTAAGTAAGAAAACAATGAGTGGTGCCCATCTGTTCTTGTATGATTTCTGCTTCAAGAACATTTTATTTCACTCACTGTTTCTGACAAAAGGAAAAGAGTACATTCAAAAACATCTGAAAATTCCCCATAGGCTACATATTCTGGAGTCTGAAGTCCATTTTGTAAAAATGAGTGTTTGTGGGAAAGCAGATGGAAACAGGTCAGTACCTCCAGTCTCTGCAGCAATTCAGCAGATGCTGCACAATAGTATGTTTGTGAGAATAACAAAGTCATGTTCACCAGGATGAGGAAGTAGCCTACAATAAATGCCAATGACATTTGATCCAGTAGATAACAGGCTTTTGGACCTTGGATCACAAAATGATTCATTCACAAAATGAAGACTGCAACTACATAGCAGGACTGAGAACTTCGAAGCCTGGTATGGAAATTTTTCCTCTGTTTAGTAAATTTAGCCCAAAAAATGGTCTAGTTTATCCCTAACTCTGAAACAGAAATAAACAAGATTTTTAAAAAAAGTGACCCGCCATGTCATATATAGCAGTACATACCATGCTCTGAGCACTCAGAGTTCTGTTTGTCCAGTGACATTATTTTCTTTTGTTTCTGACTGATACTTTTAGTAAGAAATGATGAAATGGTATTCCATCTGGTTATGCTGTTACTCTCTATTTTCTTTCCCTTTATTGTCAGATATTTCAGGCCTAAGCCACTTTATCAGTATGCAAAACAAAGAATAAAGAATGGTTGCATAACCTTAGCAACTGATAAATTAGTTTGTCTTAGAGAATTCTGACTCCATGCTACAAGCCTTCTCTAATTTTCTACTTTTCTTGTGCTCTGAAACACCGACAGGCTTGGGGCCATGACCACTTCTTCTGGGGACCTTGTTCCAGCACTAGATCCCACTCCCAGTGATGAACCTTTCCCTAATACGCAGTCACACAGTTCAAAATGTAGGTGACCACCTGACCTGGAGATTTGGCTTTCAATTGGCTTTTGTACATGCTGCTTTACCTTTCACTTGATCAACACAGTGCTTGTTGCCATAAGTGGATCTTTGTTCAAAATCTATTGTACCTCAGTAAAAAAGCTCCAGCTGCTTTGAATTATTTTTGGCCCAAACTGAAGCCCAGGAAGACGCTTGGGCACATGCTTTGTTCATGGGATTATTCCCATCAAAGTTAAATGGGAAATAAAGATGACATCATGTTTTTGTATTGAACTGGAGCCTAGATAGATCAATAGGCATTTTCCTAGCCAATAATTTCTTATTGAGGGAACTGGAAATTAACTTCATTTCACATAATATCTGCCACATTATTGCGAAAACAGATTTCTCGTAGTTTTTAAAAAAGCTCCCGAAAATAAATCCAAGGATTTTGATATTAGTTGGCTCATGTTGTAAGACTACCTCAGGGCTGTGAGACTCCTCTGTTTAACAGGTGCATAATTGAGAGCAGAGATGGCCTTTTATCTTAAATTATCTCCGAGTTAATGCAAAATAAGA
Source organism: Rhipidura dahli (assembly GCA_013399225.1). Taxonomy (NCBI): domain Eukaryota; kingdom Metazoa; phylum Chordata; class Aves; order Passeriformes; family Rhipiduridae; genus Rhipidura; species Rhipidura dahli. Next base: position 215,503 of record VXAC01006425.1, on the reverse strand, counting down.
AAGCTTTTTAAAATCTACAGGCTCAGGGTTTACTGTACCATCAGGAGTTTAGGCTGACTCTGGAGTTCCAACATGTTGGGAACAATCATCTGCTGGGTTATGAGTTTTTCTGAGGGTCTTTTCCTCTCTTTAACACTGGGCCTGGCATATCAAAACAGGAGATTTTGAAGCTTACATTATTTATTAAATTTCTGTTATATATATTTGGATTGTCCAAATTCCTAGGGCTTATCCTACTTTCTTTGAAATCAATAGATTAGTCTGTTTGCCTACTGGAATTTGATTTGCAGGTCATACCAGATTTGTTTTGAGTGACAGTATGAGAAGCAGTTTTATGGTTAACCCTTAATTAATTTCTCAAGAGTTTCTTATCACCCACCCTCTTTGAGCACAAACTGCATATTAGACTATTTGCATTTTCTCCCAGCCGTGTTCAGACAACCTTTTGCAATTCAGGATTTTTGCTCCCAGATAAAGGTAGTTTGTTCTAAAAAGACATGATAGTCCCCATCAAATACACAGAACTACCTTCTGTAGGAGAAGTGTGTTCCTGAAAAAGAATGTTAAGGTTCTTAAAATATGTGGTATTTTAAATTTGTCCATAAAATATATTAATTAAAATGAAACTATTAGTACTTTTCCAGAGAAAACTCCTGTGTACGGATTGCTACTTACTAAAGGAAATGGGGAATTCCAATGAATCAGAAAATGGTTACATCAGATAATAAGGTATCTAAAGATGTGGGAAGATTGCTGTCTGAAATTTCCAGGTAAATTTTTACAGGAGAAGCTTGGAATCAGGAGGATTTATGAATATCTTCCACATAAGATCTAATTCTACTTTAGAACTAGTGCAAATACAGTGCACCCAAAGTCCAGATGAAGAAAAACTGGAAAGACATTCAAGAATCTGGAGTTATAAGTTGCAAAGTCTTTGTGAAAGTAGCAATTTTTGGATCCAGCTGATGTTAGAAATAGTTTGTCAGTGCAGAGTAGTGCATGACTTAGGAAAGTGACCAACTCTGTGCTTATGTTACCCATAAGTCACTCCATTATTTCTGCCTCCAGACCATGGGCATGATCCTTGGACAACTGGACTGAAACTTTGACAGATGGTGAAGAGCTGTCAGTGTTTCTATTCACTTTCAAACTGTTTTGTACTTTGGTTTGACTTTTGAATGTTTGATTTCTTAAACTAAGAAAGAGTAGTCTAATTTATCCAATTTTTAAATCTTTTTAAAACCTTTAAAACAAAGTCTATTTGACAGTATTCAATAAATATGGTGTATTATTTTATCTTGGGTTTTAATAATTCCTAATTTATATAGTGCAGATTTTCAAAAGAACTGTAATGAGGTATGACTCTCAGTTAATTTGAAATACTAAGTTACTTACACTGTCCAGGAAATCCTACTCTTAATATGCCCCATAGAGAAATTGATTTGATTCCAAATGCATTCTAAGCTGTTTACTGAACACTACTACTCTGTCCCTCTCTTCATTTAAGTCAGGGGCTAGTGCTTTTTTCAAGAAATTGTCTTAGTTACAGAGGGGAAATCAGACTCAGAAATAATTTGGTCTAGAAGCAATTTTCCAGGTGTACTTCTGGAGCATATTTCATCCTAGACAGGCTAATACAAGTAAAATCAAGTTGTGGATGAAATCTGGATCTGGACACACTGCAGACTTTGAAATTACACAGGAAGTGTAATTGAGACTCAGCTGAGAATAATGAGAAGTTTGCCCATCAACTAAAAGCAGTGCTTTATTGTTTTGCATTTTGATCAGTGATGGCATTCAGTGAAAATGGCTAAAGACAAGTTTTGAAAAGGGTTTTGCCCTCACAATATAAATTTTCATAATGTGATGCATTTCACTGGCAGCTACAGAAGAATCCTTAAAATTGGCAATGCCTTTCCATTTCTCTTTTAAGTCATGCACACAGGTGGTCCCAGAGGGTGCTGCACAGCTTGGCTAATTGTCTGGGAGGTCTCACAGTCTAATCCTCCATGTCTGCCTGAAGCAGGCTGAGCAATCCAGCTCTCACACGTGCTGGGCTCTTCAGCAGCCTATGGAGTGAAAAGAGTCTCTTCTCATGGCTGAACTGAATATAGCTCTACTCCAACCCTCAGTATTTTGTGTAGAGACTTTGACTCCAGTCAAGTGTAGGACACTTGAATGTTTAATTTTTAAACCTAAAGGATTTGATAGACAGTGTCTCTGAAACTACATCTGACCCAGAACTGCCATGCCACACTCAGCCACTACTAAACAGCAGTAAGGCTTGAAAGAATTGCCAGACTGGTCTCAATACAATCTCAAAACAATTTCAATGCAAAAGCTGATGTCTTAATTACAAACCTGCTTTTTCTACCTCTTTGAGATGTCTCCAAAGCTCTGTCTGAAAGACTGACTGCACTGCAAGAGGTTCTTAAATTACCATGGAAATATTAGTTGGCTATATTAAGTGGTGTATGCTCAGCAGATGCATTTATTCAGGCTTCAGGACAGAAGTCAGTTTTAACTAGCAAGATATCAGATACCTCGGAGGAAAAATCAATGTCATACCTAGCTTCCTCTTTTCCTCACTACTCCAGAGTTGAAGATGTCCCAGGTCATTTGGATTTACTTAATTTAAATCTATAAATTATGAGATTACTCTAGGTTAACTACTTAAGAAATATGTCACACCACAGCTGCATGATTGGAAGGTGGGAGTGCAATGACATCCATGGTGTCTCCCCATATTCCCAGGTTATCACTTCCTTCTGAATGTGGGCTTGATGAAATGATGAGTTTTTCCAGATTTTCTTATGTGGAATGGAATCTGTAAATCCTCAGTAGCATTTAGATCACATGACATATGAAGAATTTTAAACTACATGGTAAAATTTCATTGTTCTCCCTGTAGGAAATGGCTGACATGATAGGACTAAAAACTAAACTGAGTCTGTGCAGAGCATTGAAAAGTTGCTCATATTTTTTGCCATCAGTCACCATATAGTGTTATTAGGATGATTTCTCCCCTTTATCTCTCTTTGTAGCTCAGAGGTGTAGAATCTATATTTTTAGCAGATGTCATGCCTTGGAGCTTGACTGTCATTGTTTTTCAAGGCTTTTGAACTGGGAACTTCATTAGTAAAACAATGTGGGTATTTTTTTACCAAGTTAGTGGAAAATTAGCCCTATTTGTTGCTGAAAACATTTATAGAAGGCAGTATTCACAAAAAATAATGACAACACTCTATGGATATAGTTGTTATCAAACAAATTATATAGGTTTATTTAATATTAAAAAAACATTGAAAGTCAGTTCTAAATTAATCGTTTGATTTGAAGAATCACAACATGGTGATGTTTTGGTGATACATTCAGTTGTTGTCCTATGGCACTTTTTTTTATATGCCACTATTCTGCCTGAATTCTTCTATAAGAGAATTTTAACTTGATGAGCAGACATAAAAATTCCACCAGTGAAATGGCAGCAAGCAAGAAAGAATCTTCTTTCCCTTGTTACTGATAATTGTTTGACTTATATTAAAAATCTTTATTTTCTTTCTGACACTGAACAGTAAAAGTAAACTTTTAAAGACATCGAGGTCTTTTTCCTTCTCTAATTTGCACATAACTATATCCCCATTTATGAATTGTTAATAGACAGAGAAAGACAATGAATTATGAAGACCTAGGAAGCTGGGGGGGAGGTTCATAAGAAAATAAAAATAGTTAACTCTATTTGGTTGGACATTAGTAAAACAAGGTAATACATATGGTCTAGGTATGTTGGGGGATAGAGTATGAATTTTATGAAAAAGGAATTGTAGTGCTTTTTAATTCACATAAGGACATTAATCTCTGCATGTAGAATTTGCTTCAGAAAGACAAAAAATCATTCATTAAAGTCTAAAAAAATAAAAAGACACCCTAAAGCTTTAAGGCATAACACTAGCTAGAAAATGCAGCGTCTGACATTTTAATAATTAATCAATTAAAATACGCTACCTGCAAATATTATGAAAAATAAGATTTACCACTTACTTAAAATCTTCAGGCATGGTATTTGCATTTTATTTTATACCAGGAATATACTTTCCAGGAACAATCAGTCTAATTAGAGAAGAAGAGCAAATGCTCTAAATTCTAACAAATAAAAACCACTGTCATTCGAGTAAGGAAATTAGGTCATAATGGATGTAGACTGACAGAACAAGAAATTATTTTTTTGAAAAAAGTGAAGTCAACTCCAGAAAAGTTTTGAAATGCATATCAAGAACTCTGACTGCACTTCTTAAATATGATATAATTTAAGAAATTCACAGCTAGATTTTATGAGTCCCTGCACACAATTTGAGATGCATACAGAGTAGTGGACTCTGGATAGATCATATACAAAAAATACCACAAGCAATAGTATCTGATAAAGATGTCAAGATCAAAATGCCTCTGGTGATAGTAAAGAGCAGCTGAGAGGGGTGACAACCAGGTTATGAATAACTGAGTTTAAATCTTACTGAGGACACTACCATGGTGTTTTATTCCTGTCCCTAATGTTAAAAAGAAAGAAAAACCTTGCAAGAGAGTAGGAATTTAAAATTTTTTGTGCTAGAAGCTTTTAGAGTAACTGGAGCCTATTTAGTGAGGAACCACTGTAGATACAATATGGAACCAGTCCTTGAGCTTAGGATATGGAACTGAGAAGAGATATGGCTAATTGAAATTACTCATGATGCAATTTGAAAATATTCTGTGTGTCTTTACACAAATAAGGCCTAGGTTATGCATTAAAAAGTCAGGAAAAGTCAGCAGACAGGAGCCAAAATAAAATCACATTTGAGAATGACATGTAAAATAAGGAGCAAGAGGAGGACCAAATGAGTACACAGCTCTCTGTAAATGAGAGTGAAAGGAAAAAGCTGCATAATCTGAATAACTTGGTTTGCGTGACAATACCAATTTAACTAATATTCCATAAAATTTGCAGATTAAAAAAAAAATATGTGGGACATTGTGATTCCATTTGATTTTACATAATAACTTCAAGACCCAGGAAAGATGTGATGTTTTATCATTTGTCTACACTGAATCATCTGTATAGACTGTTAGTCCATCACCCATGTCTGTTTCTTGCAGGAGGGCACCTCCAGTGTAAACACTTTTGCTTCATGAAAACATTAATTATTAAACTGGGAAGAGTAGGTCCTCAGGGGGTAGAAAAGAATTTAGAGGCAAGAAAATTGTGGCAAAAAGTCACTATGCACTAGCTAACACTCTGGCCCGTGAACAAATTGAACAGAAAAAATTTAGAACAAAGGAACTTATTATGTTCCTTACCATGATCAGCAGCTGCTACTTTGCAGCTAGAACTAATACACTGATACATAAACTTTAAATAATTATGAGGCACACACACAAAAAAAAAAAAGTCATGTAACCATGAATTCTTAAATGGAGAACAATTAAAATATATGCCTGAAGGAACCTGGTATTTCTGTATTATAGAAAATTCTATTATTTATAGTTTCACTCTGATCTGGCATTAAAATAGAACAATTGCTACTAATGAATTATTTGGGGGAAAATATATTTTAAGTAACCATATGTTACATTTTTATGTAAATTAAAATTTCATCACTGATTTGCGTATTTTACTTTTATTATTAATATCTGTTATAAATTTTGAAACAGCCTTTCAACAGAAGTAGAACAATATCATTTTATGATGTTTGGAACTCCTAATTTTATACTGGTCTGATTTTGTTAACAAAAATAGGTCAAAATTGACAGTTTACTGCAAAGAGGTAATTATGTGAACATACAACTTTCTATCTTGGAAGAAAAATAATCTCTAATAAACTGCCTTCACTTCTCTCCCTGTTACTTGTTGTGAATAGATGAAAGATTTTCATATTTTTCATGGTGATTTTATACTTTTTATCCTTAACAATTTTTTTATTATTTAGAAATCTGCTGTATTTTGGGAAAATAATCTTGACTGAAGAGTAGAAGTGAAGATACTGCAAAACAGATCTGAGTTTGGTGTTTCCCCTGTCTTTGCCTGAAGAATGGAAAATAATTACTTGGAAAATGTATCATTCTCTTTCTCACTCATAACACACACTGTGTAGACAAAGAAACTTTTTTGGTTTATAGCTGGAAGAGGCAAACAACGGAACCAATACTTAGATGATTAAATAAGAGAAATAGTCAAAATTCAATTAATTTGAATTTGAACTGTCTGAGTGCTCAGAATTAATCTCTCGTTTAAGTGAACAGTAAAATGCAACAATGTAAGAGCAGATTGTTTCTTGCCATTTTATTGCTCTTGATGCAAAGCCATTATGAACACATTGTGAAAACATTAAACTGAAAGCCAACTCCAGCACCTCTGTCCAAGAGAGAAAGATATTTCATTGACATTCATACAGAAGACAGTGCAATAACACACATTAGTTGCCAATCAGATTAAGAGTTGTGTGGATGGATTTCCAAGGCCATGCCTACACTAGCAAGTGGGGTGACATAGCAGGAGCTTAGTCTAGAGAGTGAAAGAGCTGGTGTGGAGAACTACTCATACAATTGCCAGTGATTTTCTGGATTTTGCACTGGCTGTCTTCCTGGCCACCAGGAAAGGCCCACTTGCAGTTCAAACTCATTGTGCACGTCCTGGGGAGAAGTTTTGGTTCAGCTCTATCTGCTCCTGCACACCTGGAATGCTCCATGATGCCCAGAAAATTGGTGTATGTGGGGAGAATCATATCAAAAGTACAAGCCCGATCCAGATTAAAATACTAATGCTGTTCCTTATGGACATGCCAAGATTGCAACAAGATTCTGTTTTACTGAGTGGCCATGAAATCTTCTTACGGCTATCCTATGTCAAACCATCCTTTAGCTCAGGATTAGCTTTGAATTCATTGGTAATAGGCACTGTTTGTACTGAGGTAATTTCAAGTAGTCATAAAAAAATCATTTCATAATTTGCTGACTGCCAAACAGAAAAGATGGTCACTGCTCTGAACTGTTAAAATTTATCACTAGTGTGGGCTGCAGTTTTCTTGTTGAGTTTGATTTGTGCTTTCCTTATATGATGGATGTAAATGTTCTATTCATTTAGTTTGGTTTGGTTTGGTTTGGTCTGGTTTGGGTTTGAGAAAGGGAATTTCTTAGGCATCCATCACTTCTTAAAAACACCTCAGTTTGAAGCAGCTCCTTTAAAATGGTGATTTCTCCAGTTTCTTAAAGGAGCATTTTTTCATCTCATGAAACAAAATGCATTAAAATGCATTTTCCTTTTCTTCTTTTCTTTTTCTTTTCTCCTTTTCTTTTCTCCTTTTCTTTTCTTTTCTTTTCTTTTCTTTTCTTTTCTTTTCTTTTCTTTTTTCTTCTATCATCTCTTCTCAACGTCATTCTAGTCCAGAGTTTCAGTTTCTTAATAGATCTGAATTTATTTTTTGTGTAGGGTAGAACTATAGCTACAGGGTCTCTTACAGCTATGTGAAATGACAGTCACTGGTTAAATCCCTGGGGTCTGACAGCTTAACTTGTGTCATTGCAATAATTCTGTTTTAATGCAGTTTCATGTGTTTATGTGTGTCTGTGTGTTATTGTGCATGTGTGTGTAAATGTTTGCATGAGCTACTATAAGGCAAAGCTAATTATAGGGATGAGCTTTAGAAACAGTGTTTACATGTGTCTGTTACATTACTTAAATTATCTGCTCTCAGAACTACCAGTGTCAAGGGAAGAGACACAGAAGATTGTCCCTCCTTACCTCCCTCTCACTGCTATGTACCATGTTCCCTAATATAAGCTAATTTCCAAATGAGTGATTTTTCACTGTGACTATGTGAAGTTTATGACTCTTGTCATATAACTTATTTCTATATTAGCTGTATTTAACTGTTACTGGTGGTGCTTTCACCCTCTGTCCTGCCCTTTCCTTTCCCCAAAGTAGGTAAGATCCCCTCTGCTCCTGCACACGAGCCCTCTGTTTGGGACTCTGCATTTGGCTACCAGCATTTTATTATTGCATAGTGATAAACCAGGTGTCATGGTCTCATTTCGTGTTCCTGGGGCTGAGCCACCTGCTTGGATTGCTGTCTCACAAGGACCTCCACAGTATAATCACCTTTGTTTGTATTGTTTGTGACTTTGCCAACAATTCATGCCCAAGGCTTTTAGTGTGTCTGTAGCAAAATGACTCCCGAATATCTAAGTATGGAAAGGTAGATGTGTAAGCAGTTGAAATAAGAGTTTAGTGATAGAGACCAATAAATTTTTGATGAGTGCTATGTAAGGAAACTATGCCTCTCTCATGCTAACTTAAACTTTGCACTTTCTGGTCATTTTTCTTTCAATAATTTCAAACAATTCCTTTTTAATAACCCAAGTTTCTACAATTAGAATAAAGTTCCAAGTAGAATAAACCAAAGCAAATATTCTTTACTTAGAAAATGTTGAAAGGAACTAGTCTTAAAATTTCAGAACCTTAAAAAACATTACTTACCAATATTAACATTCCTCAAAGTCAGCCATTCCTTGCAAAAGTCTCTGTTTTGGTTCATTTGCTTTTGTCAGCTTACACAATTCTGTAACACAGTCCTGACCAGCTCAGAAGTGGAATTGTTTCTTTATTTTTCATATTATATTTCCCACCAAATTTTATAATAGTTCTGCAGTTTTATGGCTTCTCATAGTATTTTTCTTTTTTACTTTGCAAGCAGTTCAATATACTGAAAAGTGAAGATGTTATATGAACTGTAGGATTTCTAAAGTATGTGGTATTTACTATCCAAAGCCTTTAGAAATATTTGTGCAAAGAGTAAAGTCAATGATCCAAAAGCTCATTGAAATCAATGGGAGACTTTCCATTAAATTCAATGGGCTTTCATCCAAGCTGTTTGTAATTACAGTCTGACATTTTGAAAGCTGCCTAAGGGATCTGGAAGCCTAATACCCATTAAAATTAACTGGGCATCTAGCTTTACTAGGGTGCTTTGGAAGTCACTACTACAGTGTATATAAATGAGTGACCTGTTTATGACAGTCAGTTACATTACAGCTCCATGAATCTATAAACATGTGTCTTGTCTTCCATATCAAAGAGAGGTTTTTCAGATTTTGTTGCTTGATAAGGGCCATTTTCCTGCAGAAAAGTACTCTCTAATTTAAAAAGAGAGATGAATATTAAAAAAAAAAAAAAAAAAAACAAAAAAACCAAAAACGGAATGAACAAGACTTATTTATACAATGGCTTTTTTATCCACTTAAAATTTTTTAGTTTATTTTTTAAGAAATTTTATTAAAGATCTGGATATTTTTTAATGTGAACTAGATCCCTATACTGAACAAACAATTGAGTCCATAGATTACCTGAAAAGTTATCATTTCTCCTTCTGCAGCAAGGAGTCTGTGATATCCTTGTTCATATCTATATCTGCATCTTTATCTACATCTACCTATCCCAAAACCATTCAGCCAGTAACACTTAATTTGAAAAAGTTGTTTGAACTGTGACTGACAAATCATAGAAATGCTCTAGCATTTCCTAGGGATGCTGCACTATATTACAACAATATATCAGGTGAGTTGCTTTAGCTACAGTTGCTTATACACACTATTTAACATCTGATCAAATTTGTGGTCTATGCTGATTTGTTCTAAATGCCACTTGTTAGAGTAGCATGTGATTTCATTGTGACACTTTCAATAGCCTCTGATTTTAATCTGACCAATAGTCTCATTCATATGTTTATAGTAAAAAAAAAGAAAAAAAGATGACTGTAACTTCAAGTGTTTTTAAGGGATTAGAAAAATTAAAAGTCTTTTGAGGCTAGATATACGAAATTTTAAAATTTGGAAACAAAAGGATAATATTGTCATTCACAAGGGTTCTGAAATATGAAATGGATCAAACTAAATATAACACCTATTCAGATAAAATATTTATGTGCATTTGATATATAGTTGACTAGTAAGCTTGTTTCCATTTAAATTAGTCGTGAATCATAACATTATTTCCCAAAATGATTTATTATGGATTATGACTCTGTGACAGTATTTTTGCTATGAAATCTTCACACAGTCAATATAAGTGTATAAAGAATAGTATTGCCACCAACAAGGAAATATATAAAGTGGTCAGATCCATTATTTCAACTTATCTCAAGTAATATTAAATAGAAAACATTTAGAAATTATAATTGGGGTAAAATTAAGGGGTCTGCATAAATAGCTGGTCCGTTGAAACAAGTCAGCTGGTTCCTGGAGCTGTGAAGTTTCTTCAGGTGCAATTACATTCCAGTTTCAAGCAAACAGCAGCCTCCTGCTTCACTCCTAGTGGGAGACTTTGCATACTGCCAAATGAATGGTGATAAAATCAGATTCCAAAAGTATGACTAGTTATTGGTTTTCTTATTAGCATCACATTATGTTTCCTATAGGTCATGCATTGTTTTCTGCTTTTGAGTCAGCTACTGGCCTGCCTTCTTGGTTTAAGAATTGGTGTCAATTCAAATATAGATAAAAAAAAAAAAAAAAAAAAAGGAGAAAGGGAAGCTATTTCTTCAAGTACAAGAAGCCCAAAACAAGGAAGAAAATGTCTTACAGTAAAAGCGGTACAAAAAGCAGAAAGCATTTAATTGAACTGAATTGGAATGAAATGCAATTGCTAATGTGTCTACTGAACTATTTTATGACATTTTCTGTAATCAGAATTGCACTTCTGCTACTCTGTAATTAGTTTCTATAGGTGCAATTTTTTTCAGTGTTAATGGGGGTGACTGGTGTAAAATGTGCATATTAATGGAGATACAACACCAAAACCCCTGTCGGTTTCAGCACAGATAATTGTTTAGATCTCTGAATCTCTTTCTGAAATTCCTTGGGAAATTCAACAAGCTACTTCTAACCTCCCTGTACCTGAAACCATTTCTTCTTTAGGACTTGTGAAGCTTCCCAGACTCATGCTTTTAGTGGAATTCATCGGCATTTTTTTCACTTTTAAGCTGAGATCACAGCTGAAAACACTAATATCAGTCTTAGGACTGAACACACATTTCACGGTAGCTGCTCTATGCTACACTGTTGTCAGTGACCTGTCAGCTTCCTATTTATCCACTTCTCAGTTCCTATCCTAATAATCATCTTCTTTAGTTTAACTAATAATTACCTATTAAGCATCAAATGTTTTCCCAGTTTCCAAGCAGATTATGTCTAGATGAGAACTATTTCCCTTGTCTAGAAAAGCAATTATCTCCCCAATGAAGGCTATCAGATTAGTCTGGCACGATTTGTCTTTGTCAAACTGAAGCTGCATTTTTTAACATTTTCCCTGTACCTCTGTGCCTTCATTCTTTCCTGTTGTAAAGCATTGCCCAGACAGAGCCACAGTTGTAAGGATAACCCTATTTTAGTGTCTTATGCGTAATATTTCATGTTTTTTTCTCTATTTGGAACTTGATGGATTTTGCTCCTCTGCTAGAGGAGTGGCAACCCTGTGCCAGTATTCTTGCAATTCTGGGACAGCAGCAATCCCTCTCAGTTTTTATCCATGAAGCAGTAAGAGTGTTTTTCTCCATATCAAATGGTCATTTGTGTCCCATATCACCCTGTAACTTAACTGAAAATTCAACCTCACCCTTCTTAATCCTTGTCCCCTCTTCCCTAGACACTGTTTTCACTTCTCCTTTATGTATAGAGGTATCATTATTAAATGATGGTTAAATTAAAAAAAAAAAAACCCAAAAAAACCAGAAACTAGCTCTCTTTGACTTTAGAAAATTCTTCCTTATCCTAAAAGTACTAAGCTTCAAACGATAATTTTCTAATCAGATCCATTTTCAATATTTTACACTTTTCATTCTTCTTTGATTATTCCCCGTCATTTTTTATTTATTTATACTTTCATTCATCTTTATTTTACTTTGTTCCCTATGGTTTCTACCACTTAGTAATTTGGGGTTTTTTGTTGATTAACATTGTTTTAGTATTCAGATTCTCTCTATAGTGAACTATGAATGAAAACAGTTTCCCATTCTGCTTAGCTTGAATTAATAGAAGATTGTTTTATTGAAGTCTTCATTTTGAATCAGAAGCTTTAAAGATTAGTTAGTGGTTTTCCTTCTATTTAATTTAAAGAGAATTGTCTCATGATTTTTCTTCCCAAGGTTATTTTCTACAGCTATGTTTTTTATGCAACGTGCTTGGTAGTTACCAAAATCTGCAGTAACAAAATATGTTTCTTTCTGGTATATAAATTTGTTGGTTACTGAGTCCAAGACAATACAAACCTTAATTTCATTGTAGCATTTGTTCTGCAGTATATATCTGGGAAGTTGAAATTATTCTTAGCGGCAGAGTTTCTGGTAGTATTTCCAGATGTCTTTCTATACTGAAACGTGAGTTTGTGATTCTGTAGTGGGCCCCATTCATTTTTTTACTCTTTCCCTTCCAATATATGTAATATTTCCCATCTTTTTAGAAATCAGGGTGACAATTCATATGCATTTCCTGCTTATATCTTTAAGGTTTTCTAAATTTATGGCATCATTCTCACAGCTACAGTCTTCTATGTGACGAAACTGCCTGCTCTAGAGAGCTTATGGGAGTCTGCCATTTTCTTATTCTCTGCATTTCCATTACCTTTTTCTATCCTGATAGTCTGATAGTCTACATCACTGTCCTAAGGTCCTCATGTCTGCATTTCTTATCCTGGAATTAATGAATTTCACTTTTTTGTAGAGAGATCCATGAATTTATTTGTAAAATATTTAAATTTAACTATTTTAAAACTGCTTTCATTTCTAGGGAACACAATTAATTAACTCAATTAATTGATTGGCAAATGTTTGGACTGGGTTTTTTTTATTTATCCCATTTAAAGCTCTACTTCATCATAATAAATGATGGATGTCATACTGAGTTTCTCCAAAATTCTCAATGATTTTTATTCTCATGATTCTGACATCACTTGTGTTGGCAATAACCAAAGAAAATTTATACCAACATAAAAAATGACCAATCCAACAGTAGAATATTTTCCAAATCACAAATCTGTCTAAACTTTTCCTCTACCATCAGCTTCTCACCTCTCATATTTTGTCTTGAATTCTTCTATTTTTCTTTCTTTTTTTTTTTTTTTTTAAGACTTGCAGAACATAACTCAAGATTGCATAGTTGAGTTTTTTTCCTGTTATGGAATAATCATATCCTATCTGTTCCAGGTGAACTGTATTATTGTCATTTATATGGCCCCAAAGTCTGCAGCATTTGGGATTGTCAAATACGTCACCCTTGCAGTGCATCTCTTCAGGAGTGTAGACTGTTAAGCTGATTCTTTTTCAGCATCAAGCTAAGCCTCCTTCCCTCTGTAGTCCTGAATTTTGGATGTGAAAGAAACATGACTGGGTAGGACCTATGGCAATCTAGCCAGAGAAGAAAGAGAAGAAGGAATATCAGGACTTGATGCACACCACCATAATGTACTGATAAAATAGATCACAAAGTTCTGGGTGAAGATATGGACAAGGTGTGAAATATTGCTGCTTCAAATTAAGTCCATTCTCTGTAGAGAACAGAAGCTTCTTTAAACTGGGGCAGACTTGTCCTGAGCTTTGTTTAAGACTGTGTACAACCTGAAGAAACCTCTAGCTTCCCCCTTTCTGCTATTCAATTTTTTCTTCTCTAAAGAAAATAATCCCATACATTAAGACTCAGTCATGCTTAAAAATTTAAAATAAAGCACCTCAGACATTTCCTTTTCTAGGATGGTAAAGGAAAAATATCTTAGTCACTTTGCTTGATGTTCTCTGGGTAATCAGAGTATAGAAAATCTACAGGCTATAAAATTGACTTCTGAGTTTTTCACAGTTATAAATTAAGAAATTCCAATAACCTGTCTGGCTACAGCACAAATAGAAAAAGATCTGAGGGACTTGGAGTTTTCTTTGAGGTTGAAGTTTCAGCTATGCTTTTTCAAGAAAAGTGAGGCCTATGTTTTTACAAAAACTGTCATTGTACAGCTCCTGCTATATTCAAACATCTTCCACTATTACCTTCAGCTGCCACTGGATGAGTTCAAGAGTCTCAAAAGCAAACCCCAGTCTCAAGTCAGGCAATGGGGAACTGGTGAACACGTAGCTTGTGGCCACCTATAAAAAGTTAGCAGAGAACTCTGTTCTCCATGGTGGCCTTGACTGAACAAATTAAACCAATCTTTTAATTCTCCCCCTCACCCCTCCCATCTTTTCTTGCTCCAGTTTCTGCTGTAAATGGGGGATCCAGGCCACAGCAAGCATCTGCACTGGACAGTCTTGTTTTGGTTCCCCACGTGGTATGCTTTCTGAAAGCAAAACAGCACATTATTATGTCATATTTTCTTTTTCTTAGTGTATGCTCATAGGGATTGCACAATTAAGATTGCTCAAGCACCTTTTACTCAAGTATTACCAAATTTGGGTTTCTACCATAACTAATTGCAATATGCCACCAGAAAAGTGTCACACACATTTATTAAGAATACTGATATCTATGAATGGAATCATTTTACAGACTATCAATAGCTTCAGCTAATACAGTAATGGAGCAGCTCAGGAATGCTGGGGTCCTTTCTGAGTTACAATGAGACAGTATATTTTTGTGGTCACAGATTGTCCTGCCAATTCTTCAAAGATTTTATTTGCTGACCTTCTCATCTTGCAAAGATTTCGGTTCTCACCTAAGCCCCATTATCTACATCACATCAAGTACAATCTTTATTCCTTAAATTCCTGACACATTCCCCAATAAAAATCCTACCTTTTATCCTCTTTTTATGTGATGGAGTCCCAATCTCCCAGTGCCTGATCCCTTTGACATTGTTTCTCACTGCAGCTATTCCCTGCAGCTCGTCCTTTGCCACTTCATGGCTGAAGTAGGTGTTAATACTGTTGAACTCAGCAGACCCTGTTCACTTTATCTTCCTGTGCCTCTGGCTTTAAAATACCACAGAGCTTCATATATAAGAAAAATGTTACATAATCATAAGTTGGACCCCTCAACTGCTTGCCTAACTAATGCTCTTTGCTTAAGACAAGAAATCTTTGCTGACCCTAAATATTTTTTCCAAGCCTTATAATTTACAGTGGCAATGAAAGCCAAATTTCTGTTTTCATCCCACATTGTTATCCCCAGCTGCCAAATATCAATCTGCAGCTTTAAATTATATTAACTATTTGGCTAACTTCTTCCCTTACCATCTTCCACCCTCCCCCTTCCTTTTTGATTTTCTATCATGAGTGAAACAAAATATTTTTGCCTCATTCTGAGAAATTACTGGATTGTTTTGGCAAAAAAGGCATTTTAACATGTATTTTAACAACCTCAGAGCAGACACTAAGGAATATTTAAGCCCAAATGTCTACCAATTGGTAAATTGAAAAGTACTAAAATCAGCATTTTATAATGGAAAGTGTCAGGGAACATAAATGTGCATAGCTACCAGCCCATTTTTGGCCTTCACTGTTTTTTTCAGCACTAGCTAAAAAGCACAAAGTCTGTGGTAGAAGCAGCCAGCTCAGAGGCTTTAGCTCTCACAGGTGACATGCTGCTGGCCCAGCTTTTTCTGCTGTGTTTTGCAACCTAACTTGTAGGAATCCGACAGGTTTATGCAGAATATTATCACTTCAAGCTGTTCTACCCTGGGGTAGCATCAAACCAAGCTCCAGCCAGCAAGTCTACACCCAGAATCTTTCAGAAAGTGTTTGCTTACACCTTTTTTATTAGCCCTTTGCCTTGTTCAAAAAAGAGCAATTTATTTTTATCTTAGATATATGCATAACATGATTCAGTAACTGTTAGTCAGGTGTTCTCTTTGCATTTAAAACTTCAGTCTCTCTCTGCACAAAATTACCTTTGAAGAATGGGGAGAGGGTTGGTTGGTTTGTCCTTAAGAAAATCCAATAAATTAGCAGATTACCACTAATTAATAAATTATGTCACAACAATTTCACACCAGTTTTCCATGTTTAAAAAAATATAACATAATCTTTTGGAAAGGTTTACTAGATAACTTACCAAGTTGGCTCCAACCCTAAGTGGTAGATATTTTCAACTGGACTGTTGAAAACAGGTGAACTGTGTGAAAAATTACTCATGAGACTAAGTCAACTGGAGTTGTAAAGGTAGGGAGTCATACTACAAGAATAATTTAACTAAGCAGCAGATTCATAATCAAAACAAAGTCAGTAAGGGAATAGAAAAAAAAGAACTAATCACAAATATGCAGTTAAGTTTATCCTCTCATTAGTGAGTGTACGGTTTAAAATAAAATATATAAAATTCATTGCCAAAATATTTAAAAGACTAGGGAGTAGAAAGGAATTATTGCTCCTATAGTCTGTGGATCCTAGAATACTTCTTATAGCAAATGGCACAGTATGAATATGGCAGGCATAGGAATTCTCCCCTTGGAAAAAAACCTGTTTTGATTCCCTGTAGTAGGCAATTAAACATCACATGATATACATAACATACCTTCATTTTTTTTTCTTTTTTTTTTTGAGGAATACAACAAAAATAACAGGCCTCAAGTCCTTTTGAGGTAGGAATCTAGATAGAAAAAAGTATGAATACTTTATCTCAATATGTGATGCTTTATTTCATCCAAAATTATTACAGCTGAAAGAAATAAAGATACTGTGTTTTATACTGGTTTTTAGAGCTATATAATATATGCAGCTAAAACTTTACTAACCACATATTTTATAAAAGTGATTATCAGTTGATTAAAATAGCATATAGAGACCATAACTTTAAATTTGTATTCACATAGTGCAAAATAACGTAGAATAAAAAAGAGTCATGAGAAGTTATATTACCCACTGAATATTGCACTCATTTCACCACATATTACAAAACAATTGAAACAGATATAAACATGGTGTTCTTCCTCACTGGGACAACTGGTGGTGGTCTGAGACAGAGGAAATACAACAGTGTTCAAACACTTCTTTCAGAGTTAGCTGATACTTAATTATAGGGAGGAGGCTCACTGTAAATATGGGAACTGTGACTCACTGGCTGCTTTGCCTTGCAAGGAACAACAAAAGATTTCCCACACTCTTTTGTTTACCCTAATCATGTAAATTCATGTCTTAACTTGTATCACTTCTCATGTCAAGTTCCTATCAATGGCAGCGGGAATTTTGAATATGTAGGGAATACCTTACATGTTTAACCACATCAGGTTTTCTGATTAAATGTTCCAAAACTCACTTTCCACTGTTCCCAGAAATGAACACCAAAATTTCCTTAGTTCTCTTACTTTTCTCATCATGAGGAATTGTTACCCTTCATATCACCTATGTGGTCTGTGTTTCTTTTCCCTGACCCCATCCACAGGCTGTATGTTTTAAATAATGCAGAACAGAGAGCATAGTTCAGGGCTGTCAGTTGTCAGGCTTTTCCTGTTGCAGTATGCCACTTTCACCATTTTATCTGGTAAACATAAAGAACTTTTCATCTCTTCTCCCTCTAGATGTGAAATGTGTTCAAATAGACTGCATTTTCTTCCCATCGTCACTTCAGCAGAAAAGTAAAATATAGTAAATGAACTATCACATCTCATTTCCTGAAATAAATTACTGCCTCAAGAAAGTGTTTCATGTTACATTTAATTAGACTGGAATAGGATGAAAACATGTTGTCTTTTTTTCTTTAGATTGTGACTGAAAGAGCTTTCCAAAAAGTAGTGGTGGTAACGGTGGTGATAGCAACTGTGCTTAGCTCACAGGGAACCCTAGTTAATTTGTGAAAGAAAATTCTGAACTAAAATTAGATCTCCTTAATTAAAAACAAGCACTAAGAAGTGAAACAACTGTTGCATTATTCACATCCCTTTAGACAATCACAGTCATGGGACTCAAAAGCCCTCAGGAAATACTTGGTCTGAAGGGTGAGGATGACCCCTCTTCATAGATTTTATAATATAGCTGGTACAATAATATAAAATAATTTTCATTGACTGGGAATTTAAAGGTATTCTGCCTACTATTTTATGGAATAACAATGAACCTGAGCAAGTGGCAGACTGAAGGAGATAGGCTAAATTTCCAGAAGCACCTCCTCTACCAACTCTGTATACTTTCGACCTTTGAATGTCTCTTGCAACGTTGCATTTCTCATACCTCCACCTAGAAAAATGTCTTTCTGCATGAGGAATCCCTGCTCCCTCACAGGGTTATCTTTGCTGTGTAGCAGCAAGGGGCAGGGTACTTCTGCCAAATTTTGTCTCAAATGCCTACCTTGCTGTGTGGCAATTGCTCCATTCACCCTGGGCAAAACCTTCCTCCCAAGTGGTGGAAGGGCAAGATTTTGTAAGGGGAAGAAAGGAGAGGGAAGAGGGAGTTTCTCCACAGCTGAGCAAGATGTGCATTCTATTCCAAGTAAATGGAATTATTTTATGTGAAGTGGGGTTGCTGGATTTTGGATGGATAGTTCACAGACCCCTTAGATGCTCTTGCAAATGTGTGTATTTACAGTTCAGAAGAGTTGGAAATAAAATGAGCTGCTAGTTTTGGCACAATGACAATATATATGTATACACAGAGCAATGTCATCATCAACAACTCCTTAAAAAACCACTTTCTTTTATGATATTGAAGAACCTTATATGGTGGTTTCCCTGGTTTTTTTGGGGTTTTTTTTTTTTTTTTTTTTTTTTTTTAACTGGGGTGTAAAATGAAGAGCCTGCTCTAATATATATCATTTTTTTTTTTTCCATTAAAGTCACATTTTGTATTTGACCCATCCTAAAAAATATATGAGAAGTGGGGCATTAATGGCAAGTAGCTCATGAAGGCCAGTTTTACATCTTGGGGAACTTGAACCAGAGTGCACATGGGACAAACTAAAAAGTTACATGGAAAGAGTTTCATGATGTTTGCACTGAGAAGATTTGATTATATCTTTCTCTCTCTTCATATTTTATATTGGTTGTACACACATCTTTTAGGCACACATTGTAGGCACATATTTTATATTGGTTGTACAGCAAATGTATATGCATGATTGAACTCAAATATTATGTAGTCTTAGCTATTATTTCAATATTTTGTGTGAATTTTGCTGGTAGACTCTCTGTTCAGGCTCATTGGAATGACACATATATGATTTGTTCTGCACACCAGCAGATGTATTTTTAAGTAACTTATAAATGTTTCTAACTAAGTATTAGCAGTTGATAAGTCTGTGGTAAGTGGGTCTTCCTTCCCTTAGTACATCCTTGCTTTTTCTGCTCTCTGAGAAGACGATTGATTAGATCCCATGGGTGAATGCTTTTGGAGAGTTTGTTGTAAATCCATGTGGTGCCAGATACTGAAAATAATTGGCAGCAACACTTGTTATAGTGTACTTATAAAAAAAATCTCAAAGAGTTACACAAGGCTGAACAGGAATCTCCTATCTCTGTATTACATTCCACTTTTTTCAGTCACCTTACAAATATGTGAATGATACAACATTACCTATTAGTCTGTTGAAGAGGAGAGTCCTAATTTCCAGATTAGCCAGTCTCAGTGTTTTACTGTCTCTGGTATTGCACTGTAGAAAGCTGAAGTGTGAAAGATCTTTCAACCATATCAAGTAATCTGCAGGTGTGCAAGAAAAGAATATCCTTCCTGGATCCTTTATGGCTGGAGATGCACTGTTGTGATAAGAGCTGAGTGTGGCTAAGGAGGACCCTTGCTGCTGCACAACACAAGTGAAAATGCTCTGCACAAGAGAAAAATCAGGCAGGAGCTCATGTGAAAAGAAAGATCCAAAGTGACTCATACAAGTTCTCAGATGGAGTCAGTCAAAATTTTTGTCTCCTTTTTAATGGTTTGTTTCAACTATAGCTGGTTTTAGCATTTTGAATAGATATTTTCAGTATCTGTGCAACCAGACACTAGAAACAAAATAAAATCCAGATTCCACCATACCTAAATTTCTGAGCATATCACAAAGCTTGAAGTCATGCAGAATACCATAGGAATAACTGGTAATATTTTTTTAATTAATTTGGCAGCATGTTCTAGGCTAGGAAAAGGTGAATTCTATTAAATGACCAATAATTACTTAAAAATCTGAAGGGAAGAGTAAATGTCATGTAGAACATTAATAAAGTTTAGGGACAAATGAGACAAAAAGAATTTTAAAAATCATGTTTAATTGATTGTTCATTTGTTATGCATGAAGTGTATTTAGTGACAGTAATTAAATTTTTACTATCTCAGATGGACAGCACTAGCAGAAGAATTAATGAAATTACACACAGCTTCAGCAAAGCGGTAATAGTTACAGCTTGATATTTTAGTTGTCTAGTGACCTAATTTATTTTAAAAATAAGAAATAAGAAAGCAAGCCCTGTACTATGTGTTATGCTCTAGTGAGATGTGAACATAAAGTATTACCTTAGCTGCCTGGTATGTGCAGTTCAGCCAAATTCTTCATTAATTACCCTTGTAGTGAACAGGAAATCAACATCATTATTGTAACAACTAGAGAGATTGTAGGATTTTTTCCACTAGCTCTTGCAGTGATGAATACTGTCTGCAGTGTTAGACTGACTTCATGATTCCAATGTCAGAATAGCACATTAAAGAGTTAAAAATGCAATAATTGCAAAATTAAAAATAAATTAATTACAGCTAGTGCATTGCCAAATTATTATGTGTGTATATTAAAGCCTTTATATAAGCACTTTTATAATATTTTAAAATGTTAGCATAATTCTGAATGAGGTTTTGGAGAATTTCTTAGAAACTTCTCTTAGATATATTGAAGCAACAGGTTAATGTTTACTAGAGTAAATGAATTAAAATTCTGAAATAAAGATCCATAAAGTGAGTTTACCACTGAGACTCTAATCACCTCTCTTATCAAAGTTGTGCAAAGCTTAATAATGAAATCAGAATCTGATTATGTTTTCTGGGACTTGTGGTCCTTCAGACTTTGCCAGGCTTTCCTTCAGTATGATCAAGGATGAAAATTATATGAGCCTTTTACACATTACTCCCCTGCCTCCCTCTTTTTGCTTTCCTTCAAAGCCTTTCTTTGTCCCCCAACCCCTTCATCACAAAAAGAAGGGAAAAATCAGCAGATCAGTCCAACAGTTGTAGGTGTTTTCACATGGGGGCTTGGACAGGTCTTTAAGACCATTCCACCAGGCATTTTTTAGCTCTCATTAAGGGCCTTGCAGCTGACATTCCTTCCATGCCTGGCAGGGCTCAAGCTGTGCTTAGGATGGAACAGGTCTCAGCCTTGCCCTCAGCAGCTGAGTGGCAGTCCAATCCAGCTCACAGATATATCTACATTCTGTCCTCAGATCCCATCATTTTGCTTACTTGGGCAGATTTTATTCTGAACTAGTCACTCATTCCTGTGCAAAATAAGGATCTATTAGGTGAATTCAAGCCCAGGGAAGATAGACATGAAAGCCAGAAAAAGCCCAGTTGTTTTACTTTAAGTTGTGTTTGGGCACAGTAATTATGTGAGCATAACTTTTTAACTCAATTTTTATAGGTCTGAATTCAGGAAAGTGAATTATTGTGAAAGTTCTCCTTCAGTGCAGTGCATAACACTGTAACAACTTGCAGGAACAGTTAAATCCATATTTAAATGATTTATTGGTTTTAAAAATGGATGACAGATGTGGAAATGAGATATATGTTTATCATGATGAATTCTTGTGTTGGAACCAAGTTAGCTTTCATCAGCTACTTTGTACCATTTTATTACACCATTGATCTGAAATCTGATTTTTGTACCTTGACATCAAATGAGGCTCAAAATATGTTTTCAATATTGCCTATCTATAAATTCCATCACACTGACCTTATTTTGATTGTGGTAAGACCATCTTGGAGTTGCAATTAATATAAAATCATGATGTTTTCTCATTTTATTTCTATTTCCTCCAGCAATCTGGAGAAATTATAGATGGTCACTTCAGGATGTTTTCTGTGTGCTGTACTGTAAGAAATGTTTTCCAATGACTCAGAAATTGAAGTTTGTTTTACAGTGTTTTATTTGGAACACTAGATTCTCTTTTTATTATTTTTTTTTCCTCTGAAAAGACCTAAAACAGCAAAGAATTTGGTGTGTTTCATGTTCCTATTAGATAGGCAAAGTCATCCATTAAGTTCAAGACCATGTACTTTTTTTTCATGGTGATCTAAGACAAAAGAGAGATTGGGTTCCAGATCAAATAGCATTTGTACTCAGAATATTTTTTAAAAAACAGACAAATAAGAAAATCCAAGCAAGTTTACCTAAAGAGTTCAGAGAAAGTCAGCTGAATAAGGCTGACATGAGCTAGCTTTCACTCTCAGCTCCTATTCACTCTGTCTTGGCTCAGCCACTTGAACACAGCTGTGTGCAGACATCTTCCTTGCCAGCTAGTCCAGTGTTTTGAATTTAGAACTCTGAACTTGACAGAACAAATCATGGTAGACAAATTGATAGACCATAGCATGAATCCTCTGACTGTGTTTCAGCTTTTGTGCCTCAGTTTCCTCTGACATAAAATATGGATACTGATGTTTATAAAGCTTAGGTAGGTGTATTAAGAAGAGTTTGTGTATTCACTACCCTTAGTGGTATTAGAGTCATTAATAACAAAACCAGTAATAGAATATTAAGACCTCATTAAACTCAGCATGGTTTTTGTTTATTTTATTGAGATGCAAATTGTCTTATATTCAGAAGCAGCTAACACATTTAAAATAAAGCTTCCTGGTCTGATCCACTACCAGTAAGGTCTAATACAACCTGATACAAAACTGGCTTTGTTGGGCAAAGACATGACATCTCACATCCTTACAGCTCACTTTCACAAACTCTTCCCTGGTAAGCTCAACTTCTCTGTTATTCACAAAGAAGAGGGCCCACCTTCCTGTCTAATGAATTCCAGTTTCACTCATGGGGCATCCCTACTCTTGGAGAGTTAACTGTGTCCATTTTGCTTCCGAATGCAGTGTGTCATTTGGTATTTTCTAACTACAGTGGGCTTCAAGCTTGTCCCCAGTAACCACATTTGAATTCCATTATCCCAGAAGTCAAGAAAAAAATTATGTTTTTGTGGATTGGCAAGAATTAATTTTATGAAAGTAAGTGATCTGAGATGGAGAATGAAGCTAAGGTGGGAGAGTGCCTGTAGGCAAACTCAGAAAAGTCTGATAGTTTGGGCATAGTAGGAGAGGGACTGAGAGAAGTCAATGAGATCTTGAAGTTTGATGAGGGGGGAAAGAAATGCTGGGGCTTTGAAAACTGAGAGAGAGACAGTGGGAGGTCTGTATTTAGAGGGAATGAAGGTACACCTTATGACCCCCTTGCTAAACTGGTCTGATCTCTAAGTGCAGGCCCCCTTTCCTGAAGGTCTTCCTAACACAATGCAGCTGGATATCATGTGTGAAATCAGATCTGTTATTGGGAAAGATGAGAGGAATAGTAGTAATTTCTATTGCATAAACAAAACAAGGCCTTAAAGATATCCTGTGGCCGCACATCCCTTCTACCTCCCCACTACCTATGTCTGTCTGTTTTCAAATTACCTAGTCTGATCAACTTCTTGCATCACAAGATTATGGGAGTGGGACTACAGGATAGCTGTCCCATAGGATGCCGTTCTAAGCAAACACCTATTTTTGCTAAGTCTAAGGGCAGCACCATTGCCAGATACTGAATTTGCTGCCCTGTTCATGACTAGAAACATTGAAAAGCTTGCACAAGAAATTACGAATGCAGTCAAGGGCTCAAGCAATTACACTCTTCAAAGTGTTTCTCCTAGCTCAGTGAACAAGTTGAGATTTTTAAGGAAAAGGTCAGCCTGAAGGCTCCCTGTTTTCATAATTTAAATCAGTTAGTTTTCTCTGAGTAATTCAAAACAAAGTCCAAAGACTGAAGGAAAAATTCTTAGGAGAAACAGCAAAAACCATAGAAAGGTTATTTTTTCTTTTTAAATATAGTTTAAATGTAACCTACTTCCTTCTAATGGTACTGAAATGTAGTTAAAGATAGTTCTTTTAAAATTGTCATCCTTCATCAATACGCTTGTCTTCAATTTTGACCTTCTGTGCCTCAGGTGTTCCCCACCTTCAAGAATTCAAAACTAGTTCCAGGAAAAGTAAAATTAGAGAAATAACTTTTGACCAGTCTCAGTTCCTATCATTTGATTAACGTCACAGTAATACTTGCTAAGCAACATTTGATTCATGTCAGTAATTTCCATGAGGGTTAGTTTCTCCATTGTTGGTGCTATGCTTTCTTAATCACTGTTAAATTGCCAATTAATTTCTTTTCTTCTGTGACTTGCAGGCTCAATCTAGTTTTTCTCAATATCAGGGCAGGTAAATACACTATGCAGCAGTATGATGTTCCCTTGTGCTTTGGGACTTTACTTTTAGTTTGCATAAGAAACCATGTTTGTGTGGAACTGTTGCCCCACTACAGACAGTTGGTATGACCAAGTCACAGCAAAAATCTGTGGAAAGCCAGGAGTTTTTCTCTGGCTTTATTGTAGAAAGATAATATTCCATCTTAAACAAGCACTGTAATACCTAAGAAACAGTTTATTTTTCCTTTAATGTAGAAGGTAGATTTGTCTCCCCACTGGAAATACTGAAGTACATTTTCCCCCAGCACTTTATTCCTACAAGGGGATAATTAATTTCCCTGATGATTTAGTGGCTAGCTCATCTCTAACTTAACTGGTGAATAGCTGGGGAATTTTATATTTCTGGAAAGAGCAACAACATACAAAGCTTTCTTTCTTGCTATTCTTCATCTTTTGCATAACATGTACTTCCCCAGGTGGGCAACCATGTTTTGTGATTCAAGGTCTCTGGAAAGCAACCAGGGAATTATTCATGGAGGAAAGGATTTGGTGAATTTGAACTCATCTTGTGAGCTCATAAAAGATTTTCTAAAATCTGTGACATTTGGAAAACTGCGAACATAAAAATCTTTGGTTTCCAGACCTTTTTGAAACTTTTATGCTTATTTGACCTCCCCCCTCCCCAGTTGTTAAGAAGACCTGAGTTTTAATTATTTAAACTGAGCAGATTATCAAAATAACAATTCCTAGCATAAAACCCTCTGTATGAATATCTGTTGATACAGTCTCAAAAATTCCACTCTATGATTTTCCTTAAGGTTAGATATTGATTCCTGATTAAAATTCTTAAATTATTTTATACACCTGTAACTAAAATACAAATCTACTTCATATTCTACTTCATTAAGCGGTTTTTTATTTGAGAAGGCTTAGGTTTTGCTTTTAGCTTTGGGACAGTTGATGTAACTCTCAATCCCACATGGTTCTATCTTATTTTAACAGTGACCTTACTGAAATCTGTTGTTGATTTGCAAATGAAGGCTATAGGTGTATATATACAGGACTGTAAATCTCTCTTTTTCCCCCTTCGTTTCAGTACTGTGGAATTGGATGGTGAGGAACATCAATCCTCTATTGACAGCTGGAAGAGAAAGTCATGCTGATACAAATTTCTGAATCTGTCTTGTCATTTATGATGGCTGATGAGCCATAGCTGCTACCCATTGCCCTCAGATGCTATTTTCTGATTCTTTTCCTCATTCAAAGAAGCTTGAACACTATTTTCTAATTGAGAACAAGATGTGTGCAAACCCACAGAAGATTTCCATTATATGCATGCCAGTTTCTTAATGAAAGGGAACTAGTTTTTCTGTCCTTTAAGTGTTCATATTTTCTCATGTTTATCAAAGTTGTTTTCTGCCTTAGGGGCAAAAGTCACAGTTTCTGTGCCATAAAATCAAGCTGTGTTCTTCAGAGAGAGTAAGTGTTGGAGAGAAGCTGAGTTCTGCCCTCAAACAGTTTTCATTTGACAGGGAAGCAAAAGTTTTGAAGCAAAAGTTGTGTTCTCATGGTCCTCTCTACCTGCTGTGCAGTTGATATGAGCCTTTTCCTGACGATTTTACCATGAAAATATATATGCCTCAGGTAGCATACTTGCATTCATACTTTAGATTTTTCAGAGCCCTCATTGAAGGTCATAAATCTGTTTTCTGTAAAAAAAAAAAATCTAGTCAATAAAATTCCTTCTGCTTGCTTCTGGACACCATATATTGAGAAAAGATTAGTGGTTTTATAACAGTGTTTAAAGAGCATAATATCCTAACTCCACTTAAAACATTGTTAGTTTTAGCTTATTCTATAAGGACATTTATAGAGATGAGAGAGATAAGTTGTAGACAGAATGTGATGGAAGTGAGAAAAAAGAGACTGGTTTGTTTTTATCTGTGAATTCTGGGTTTTAACCAATCTTATGTTTATGTCAAAAAGATACAGATCAGTCTTTACTCAACACAAAATATAGCCTGAAATCTCTTGCTTGAATGAAAAAAGTCTCAAAGAACTAACTTTATGAAACTTAATTATTTTTCCTCAAATAAATTACTTAAATCTAGGAACAAAAGTATTACCAGTGCTACCAGTTCCTGCCCTTACATCTCTTTAAAAAACTCATTTGGTAAAAATCTAGCTACTTTTTACAATTTTAAATGGTATTAAGAGGAGCAGAGTTCTCATATCTACAAAATCCACATACGGTAAATATGTTGTATGGAGAAAGCATTTGCAGAGAAAAGTAATTTTTTATGAGGTTGCAAAAGGCTATTAGAAATTGTGTAAAAATAATTTCACAGCTATAAAAATCAAAGCGACAGTGCCTTTAATTGTGACTAGCCATTTGACAATAGTATTTTCAAGTGGAATGGTGATAGACATTTTGAAAGTGCTAAAGGTGGCAAAAAGATAAATAAATTCCTTGCTACACACATGCTCATTCAGGAAAAGTCAGACTCAGATTCCTTGGTTTCATTACAGAAAGCGGGTTTTTTTTGGATGAAGGGGAAAGTGTTAAAACAAAGTTTTAGCTGCAGCTAAACTTTTTAAGCTTTTTATAGCTGCAGCTGCTGATCCATGGCTGAAACAGCATACAACCTGCATGTGGGAGAAATTCAGATACATGAAATACTGATGATGATTCTAAGACGACTATACCTTTTCAAACAATGCTTAATTTGTGATTGTGCTGTCAAACCCTTTCTATTTCCCACATAATTGTCTGTGTCTAAATTAAAATAAATATGCTCTATTTAAAATGCATGAAACCTGAGGATAATGGTCTACAAATTTACTCCAGATGCATACTAACTGCTAGAATAAACATTTCAGAATATGGTTTTACATAATACTCTTATCTGTTTCATTTGGCTGTCCTCATAAACTCACTGCTCTCCAAGCATAAACAGGTTGTTAAATACATTTAAGGATTTTAGAATGAACACCAGAGCTGTCGTTATCATTAAAATGAAGTGCTGATATTGGAGTCAGGCCACACAGAAGTGTTTACCCAGCACTAAACTAGAATTTCAATTTTTTCCTTCTCTTAGGCCCTGTAACACGGGTAGTTCTGATATATCAGCTTGAAACCCATGGTTTGAATACTGACTACTAGATGCATATAAAACAACCTAAATATTCAACAACCCATTTCTATATAAGAAGGCATTACAAAGTTGAACTGGTTAGTATGAATTCTCTGCATTCAGGGTTTATTTTGCTTCTAGCTGGGTGCTGAATGCTAGCTCTAGTGCAGGGTAACATGGATACTCCTGTCTTGTCAATATTATTCTGTTTACTTCATGAAAAATATCCTGTATTTTCTTTGATGCTCCTGATCACAAGACTGAGATAACTTCTGAATCTTTTGATGGCACACAGAAGGAGTAATGAGGCAGAGCAAGGAATAGGAAATAGTGAGTGGAGTGTTAGTGTTGATCATATTTTTCTTTCAAAAAGGAAGCTTCTGCTTCATTTCACAAATAATATGCAAAGGTCTCATGTTGACTCTTGAATATTCTACCTAATGAAGCTTAGTAAAATATTTTCTACAAATGATAAGTTTGACTGAAGAAAAGAATGACATGAGACATGATTTAGAGATCATTTACTAGTCTAAAAATATCACACATTCACACATGTGAACATTTGTATCTAGATTTATGACTGATGGTACTTCATCCTGTCTATTCCACTTTCTAAACAGAGTTCTTTGTAAATAAGAGATTTTTCAGGTTGGATGATTCATATTTTTAAGGATCTGATTAGTGCAAATAATATATAATTATGTATTTAAACATTATAATAGGAAATAGAACACAATATGCAAAAAATACAAAACTGCAGATCCTCAAGAGAAGAAAAAGCACATTGGTAACACCAGCTGTGCCCTGAGTTGAGTTTGCTGCCTCAAGGCTCGGGACTCACCTACATAATATCCTTCAGGATGAAAAAAAATTCCTGACTGTTTTTCAGTATTTCATCATCATTGTATCTTGTATTTCCTACTGCTACTGGGCTAGGTCCACCAGAGTTGTTCTTTGATGGATGCTTTCCATTTTTCTACTTCTTCTAGGGTCAACCTCTTTTTTTTTTTTTTTTTTTAACAATAGACCATAAAATAACATGATGCACATGGTAGCAGTGCAGATATGAAACTGCAGCTCTTCTAAAGGAAAAAAAAAGGAGGGGAAAAATGAGGAAAAAAAGAAGGAAGGAAAAGCAAATAAATCAAAACAAAGAAATCCCACAAAGAAATAACACAATGTTATTGAGAAAGATTCAGCAGAAGTCAGTAGGGGTGATAATCCTAGGAGAGAGCTGCAAGGTACAGGCAGATGTTCTCCTTTGCCAATTTATGGTGTAATGTGGAGTTGAATGTGTCCACAGAAGAGAAGAAAAAGGGAAAAGGGGAAGGAAAGCCAGAATGGAAGAAGCAAGGAAGAAAAACACTAAATGGCTCACGAACTGGAAGGGATCATTGGAGGTCGTCTAGTTCCACCTCAATGCTCAAGCAGAGTCCCCTAGGTATGTTAACCAGAATTGTGTCCAGATGGCTTTTGAATGTCTCCAGAGAAGGAGACTCCACAACGTCTCTGGGAAATCTGTCCCAGTGCTCAGTCATCCTCTCAGTAAAGAAGTTCTTCCTCAAGTTCAGGTGTTCCAGTTTATGTCTGTTGCCTCTTGTCCTGTTGCTTGTCACCACCACCAAGAGTCTGGCTCCATCCTCTCGGCACTCTCCCTTTAAACACTTAGAGGAATTGATAAGATGCCCCTCAGCATTCTCAAGGCTAAACAGACCCAGCTCCCTCAGCCTTTCCTCATAAGAGAGAAGCTCCAGTCCCTTCATCATCTTCATAGTCCTCCTCTGGACCCTCTCCAGGAGCTCCATGTTCCCCTTGTCCTGAGGAGCCCAGAACTGGACACAGCACTCCAGATGTGGCCTCACCAGGGCTGAGTAGAGGGGCAGGATCAGCTTCCTCAACCTGCTGGCAGTGCTCTTCCTAATGCAGCCCAGGATCCCATTGGCCTTCTTGGCCATGAGGACACTGTTGGCTCATGGACAGCTTGTTGTCCACCAGGACCTCCAGGTCCTTCTCCACAGAGCTGCCTCCCTGCTGGTCAATTTTTGCACTCAATAGTCAATCCCCAGCCTGTGCTGGTGCCTGGGGTTATTCCTCCCCAGGTGCAGGATCCTGCTTTTGCCTTTATTGAATTTCAGATGGTTCTTCTCTGCCCAACTCTCCAGCCTGTTGAGGCTCTTCTGAAGGGCTGCACAGCATGTCCGGGGCATAGGTCACTCCTCCCAGCTCTGTGTCATCAGTGAACATGCTGAGAAGTCATGTGCCCCTTCATCCAAGTCATTGATGAATAAATGAAGCAGTGCTGCGCCCAGTATCAACTACTAAAAATGTAAAAAAGGAAAAACGAAAAGGATAAAGGGGGATTGTGGATTAAAAACAAGATTTTATTTTTAATTCTGAAGTGGCATATAACCTGTGCTAGCCACTTGTGTCATTCTGTAGATCTCAGAAATATAGATAATTCAGATATCAGTGTTGCTTTAGCACACTTTGAAATGACGGCTACACGAGCTATCTTTTATGATAGAAATGTGATATATTTCATTAAAGTCTGTAAATTTTGTTAGACTTGGGACATGATGTTTTTTAAAAAGTATCATTTTTGTAGGTGTAATTGATAGCCTATGTTTCTGAAGCTGTTTTCCCCAGGAAAAATACTTTTTTATAAAATCCTTCCCTTTGGAGACCAATTAGGCATATTAGCATAGTTCAATGCTTTGCATTTTTGCTGACATTATGAGCTTTTATCTACAACACATCCTAGTAAAATGTATACAAATATAAATTTTTAAATAATATATTTAATTAATTTTTAATTTGATCAATGTATTAATTTTTTTTGTAGTTGCTTGTGCTACTTTTGGCCTCCTGACATAAAGCACTTCTCATCTACCATGAACTAAATCTCTCACAAAGAAAATAAATGAAAATGAAACAGTAGGCAAATAAGAAAATTGGATTTATTTTCCTACTTTCCACACACACCAGATGTGACAGCAAAACATGATGTAACTGTAATTTAAAGGTTAATTTCCTTATAGGGCCTCTGTACTTTACATAACATCCAGACATCTATGTCAATTACTGAAAGAATAGACTTTAAAGCAGATAAATGCACACAATATATTTTTGTTAAAATATGAGTGAAAAAAATTCTTTCCATTATACTTTTGATGAAAGTACACTCCTTACTGACTGATTAAATGTTTCCAGTTTGTATGCTACAGACTTGCTACAGACTTCCTCTAAAAGGTGCAGAGTAAATAAAAATATTTATCTGAGCATATGGCAGAAAATTAGAAAAACTTCCTTGCAAATCTTAACTGGCCTATAAATCTTAGAAAGTGATTTGTTTTGACATTTTAAGAGAGCATCCCAAAAAGGAATAGGAACACTGAGAGGAGGAGCAGAGGAAAAGTTCTGGCACTAATACAGAAAAAGATATATATTATATATACCTTATATATTTGGAAAATTTCTGAAAATAGTAAAAAATCTGTTAGGATCATGTTGTCTTCTATACTGTTCCTTAAGGTAACCAAATGAAGCTCAGTTTCTACAGAATCAAGGAATATTTCCAGTACTTCCTGGTAAAAGTTAGTGTGAAAATACTTCCCATTTTATTGAAACACATCTTCTCAGATCTTCTTAAAAGTGAAAATCTCTAAAACACCTGTTTATGCAAACTTTGAAATATGTTACTTTTAAAGCTGAAGAATCTATCCTCCCATTCATGACAATAATCCTTATTAACTGATAAAGGATGAAATTGGAAAAGGTAGAGTCAGTGAACTTTTCGGAACATTGCATCCTTATCTGAATCAAATGGTGCAAATTATTGTAATGGCTGGTAAATGGTAAATGATGGCAAACATTTTCATTTTCATGGTATAAATAGTTTTATACAAATTGAACTTTAGATTGCAGAAATTCTGGATAACAGCCACCTCTATCTTTGTGTCTTGTTTGAAACTACAAAGAGAGTCAGAGGGAAACTAATGTAGTTTCACAGTCTTCTACAGTTCTTGAATTCTTATTAAATGCAACGTGGTTACTGGCTCTTTTTACGTAATTTGCTAAGAGCAGAAAAGGATGTCAAAATAATATCAATAATGTTCAGCAATTACTAATAACATCGTGGTGAAATGGATGTACAAATTCCTTTTGGACAACTATATATCATTCACTGACCTTTTAGTTCTTTATTAATATAACCAGTGATGATGTAAAATTCTCTCCATGTCAGATGCTATGTTTTTCTGGGATGTGGACAGCAGTCACAAGGAGCTCAGCCGAGACTAACAACTTATTTAGCATAGGTCACTGAACAATTGTCAAATACTCCAGAGTTCCAGTAACTATTGATGGCAGAAGACTCAGAGCAGTGAGTTAGAAGTGAGAGACGTCATAAACCATTTTCATTCCACTAAGCCATCCAGTCTCATCCTCTGCTCTTTTTCATTATATTTGACATTTTTAGATTTGATCTTGGTTCCAGACTAGTAGCTTGTAGCTGTGGGCTGAGTGGATGAGACTTTCCTTAGCTGCAGAACATATTAAAAGGGAAAAATATGAAAGGTATGTGGAAAAAGCAGACCATGCAGAGTTTAATAGAGTTAGTTGCTAAGCACAAGCATTTTCAGGAAAGAGTTCAGTTTCTGATGTTATTTCCTATAGCCAAACCAACTTAGTGACAGGGAACTACTGCTTCAATAATTGTGATTCCTCTGTGAAACAGTGTATGACCTTGGCACCATGAATTGTCACTGAGCTGTAGTCAAGACTGCTGAATTTGCTCCTGTGTGGAGAAAGAGTGAATATAGTTTGCATTACTTGCAGAATGGGCCTTATTTTCTCAGCTGAACTCATTCTCTTGGGAGTTCTGCATGTTTGGAAATTCTCAACCATAAACTCAAGTGGAAGGATACAAAGGAAAGTATAAACAAATGCCAGGATATGTCTCCAAGAAGCAAAATAATAGTAAACAAAGAAAAACATGCAACTTTTTGTTATTTTTATTTCATCTTTTAAAACAATATGTATTCACTTACATAAACTGTTTTAAAATGTGAGCCTTGGTTACAGAATAATTTGACTTTTAAGAGATTCAGAATGATCTGGTAAGTGACAAGCTAAGACCATACTTATTTACAGTTAACCCCAAAACATAGACGGTAATCCCAGCCTGTCAGTTTTAGAAAATGCAAGTGAAACAGTCCAAAGTGCTTAAGAAATGCCATTAGACAGTTTTCTTACAATTACAAAGATCTTCATACTGTTAGACAGCATTTATGTGCATGTGGTTTTACAGATTGATAAATTCTTTCTGAGTGTATGTACATGCCCATTAATATACATGTACAAAATAAAAATGTGGATTAGAGAAATATATAAATCTGTAGGTAGTATGTGTTGTATTTGTGTGTATCTTTATTGCAGTGTACCTGTAGTTAGATATAATCCATGCTATATAACTGTGCATATAGATTTTTTAATAGGAAAGCATAGGCAAATGAAGTAGCTATGTGTGTACATATTTAACTTCTAGAAAGAATTCAAGAACACAGATATTACAATATGATTTTATACTACTTGAGTGTTCTTAGATAATTCAAATTAACTCATAATACAGAATAGGCTTTAAAATACAGCTATTCAGGTATTGTTATTTAGATACTGAATTTTAGGTAGCAGCATTGAATTCATCTGGGGTAAATAAAAATCACATTTGATCTATTATTGTGTGCCTGTTATGGAAACAGAATGATTTGAAATGCACATACTCTATTGTAATATACACTTTCTTTCTGTCCTAAGAAATAATAACCTAGAAAAAGTCAACAATTAATATTACTTTCAGCCTTGGCTGGTGCCTACATGATGGTTAAAGGTGCTATACAGACAGAAAATTTCTACATTTGTACAGAGGCTCATATACATTTGAACTTTTATAGTTTTCCGCAGTGCTGAATCTTGCAGGTGCCTTTTGCAGAGGAGAACAATATTTTCAAAAGCTTTCTCAGTTATAATTCTCACTTAGTGACATCAGAATTGTATTTTCCTGACAAAGGATAGGCATATAGCCATATAGGCAAGGGCAGGCCATAATATAACTTCTGCTTTACCTTTTTTTTTTTTTGTTTGCCACAGAGATCTTCTTAACCAAAAGCAGAACAATTTTCCCTTTGGTCTGCCTTACTACAGGCCCCATGATTGTAAGTGGTTAGATATCCCAACCCTTTCCTGTCTTTTGGGTGTGGGACAAAGGGACAAAATGCACCTGAGCTGGGCCCAGGCTCCTTGTGCTCATGCTCTTGAACTGGCAGAGGGACATGCAGACTGTAGAGCTGACACTGCTTGGTACTAATCATAAACCTGACCAAGCCCTGTAGTGGCAAATGCCTCACAGGCCCTTTAAATCTCAACTTTGGAGAAAATGCTGAAAGTAATGATAAAAAAAAAAATTCTGGTGTTTGTTTTGAAGATGTGGTATTACTGCAAAATTTTCTCCAGCTGACATTTCACTGCAGCTCTGATGGAGAACGTGAATGTTAAAGTATGTATATTTTCCATGGATCACCAGGCTGATTTAAAAACAAAGTCAATAAACTTGCCTGCAACAGAAATATTTCTTGTTAAATTTCTTCCCTGTATTCCTTTAGTACTGCTGTGAGAGGCAGAGTATGCATCCAGTTCTGTGACCTAGCACACAACCAATGCAATCTTATGTTTCCTCTAGGAAAAATCTTTCAAAATGAGACTTTATATTAAAAGACAGTTTCCTCACCAGTTTTCCTCACCAAGAACATATTATAGAAGAAAATATTTTAAACTTATTTATAATCTGCAACTAAAATGTCCTTAGATTATATTTCTAAGCACTTTCAATGTTCACTTCTTCTGCCTGCTTCACCTAAATTTTATCTTTGACCCAGGAGGAGAATATCACAGAAGATAAAACAGAAATTAATTCTGTTCAAAGAGAGAAAAGCTTTCACTTAAAGAAAAAGAGTAAAAACATCCCAATAATTCATCAAACAGCCACTACCTAAGTTGATTAATAAAGTATCTGCCACACCAGTTTATAAACTGAGAAAGTTGCTGAACTATTCTGGCATTTGCAGCTCTTGCTTTTTATTTCAAATCACTCCAAAATTGACTGACATCAAACATATTCCAAGATAATCAAAATAGCTCTGTGTGAGATTCTCATTTTTTTCCTTAGATTTTAAGATTTCATCTGAGATACATCTAATCTCTAAGATTTGAATTTCACTGGTTAGTTGTTAGTTGTGTTTATATGAAGACAAATCAAGAGAATGATTTATGAGCTATGGTTAATAATATAGTAACAGTATAATATTTTATGATGGTGTTTGAACAGGTTATCTGTCATGTAATGTTTTTTCTTACAGAAATCTAAAATTTAATTGGTTCAGTAAATGTACCTCCTATATTGATGGATGAACATGCCTTGTCTTTTGAAAGAAGAAAAGGTGATAAAAGACATATTGTTGTATTTAAATTATCACAATAAATGCATTTTAATATGTATCTTCATTTCACAAATGCAGTGAATTGTGAAAAAGTGTAGAAAAGTGCAGAAATTTTTTTTCCTCCAAAATGTATCTTCTTCTGAGGCTTAGAGTGATTTAGATTGAATTCAAAATTATTTAATAAGAAATTATTTTTTTGTCTTCAATACAGCATGCCTATGCCAATAAAATCAGGTTATGTCCTTCTGGTGTATGAAACACAACAGAAACTCTTCTCCTTCAACTCCTCTCTGCTGGCTGGCTTCATGCAAAGCCAAGATGGAAAAATAACTGTTCCTTTCTTTCAGCTTCTTAGGTTTATTGTTGCTAATACTGACAAACAGACAAAATGTCAGGCATGCTTGAGAACACGTGGCTCTTACTGCCCAGCTGGATGCAAATACCTTTCATTGAGACATGGAAAGAGCATGACAGATATATAGGTGTATATATATATATATATATAAAAAGACCATAACCCCTTTTAAAAATGTAGAAGAGCATCTTATTTTGACCGGTATTCATTGCCCAGTATTTACAATGAAAACAGGGTTGTGCCATTTTGTAGGGTGCAACCACTCGATGCTGGAATTGCAATTAAAAGGGGACATTTTCCCTCCCAGGGAATGCAGAGCAACTCCCTCTTTGTGGCTGTAACTGGAAGCTGTAAGGCAGCACTCTTGGAGCAATGGCCCTCTCAGTACAGCCTGACCCTGGGCACCTCTGCTGGTGCCCAGACCATGCCCTGGACTCCCTGCACCTTCAGACAGCACTACACACATGTCCATGCTGAACCTTCTCTGGCCAAAGAATCAAAGCTGAGTTTGCCTCCACACAGCTGGGTTGGCTCATGGTCCACCTGGCCCAGAAGTCTACAGATTCAGTTTGTTCCATTTTAAGGAACTAAAGAGCTCACCAAAAACATGGTAAATGTTTCTGTAAAGGTAATTGATGGGATGAGTAAAATTCATCCCCTCTGACACCAGTGGCAAAACTCCCACTGACATCAGCATAGCAAAAGTTCAGCAAATTTTACTGAATTAGGGCACAGCAGTAGGAAGCAGAAGTGTTTTATGTTTTCCTCTGGATATTTAATAGGTTGTAAACTTTACTAGTTGTACAATTCCCATTAGTGTCAGCAAGAGAAATGTGGCTTAAATTGAGTCAGTTCTTTCTGAGAATGTTAAATGACAATGGACTTAAATTTATATACAGCAAAAAAAAGCTTTATTTCAATGAAAAACATGCCTGTGTTATTTTGTTCCCCCAAGGTCTAACCTAAAATTTAGATGAAAATTTACTAGTTACCTTGGGAAAACATGTTTTGTGAAATTGGAATTTGTCACACAGGGGCCAATTTTACAAGAAAGCAGCACTTAGCATCACTGTTCATAAATAACTCAGCACCTAATTGTGCAAAAATCAGAGAAAGAAATATTTAATACTGTAGCATTTTGAAAAGAATTATAGATGCATAGCCCTTACAGACAGAAGAGTATAGACAAAAATACAATAGTACAATATTAGAATATTAGAAAGAATAGTTTGGAAACTAGATGTCTGAAGTTACATTTGATCTTTAGGCCAAGAACTGCAAGAGATACTAGAAACTGAGCGTAGAAAACCAGCTGGCTTCTAAGCAGCATTATAAAATCTTCTCATAGCAAGACAAATGAATTATTTACTTGAAAATTTTAGCCTGAAATTGATTTCTGGATAAAAACTGTTTAAAAATTAAGGTCTTTAAAGGGAATATAAAATATGTGTACTAGTTTGTCAGGTTGTAATGGTTGGAGGTTGCAACACATGGAAATAATAATGTTGCTGAGAGAGGATCAGTAATTCACTGAGATTTTGGTTTTCCTACAGGTATTTAATAAAAAATTTATAACTGTGTGAGCCATCAGATGAATTAATTCATTAGATGAAACCTCAGGCAAGTGACAAAAAATATAATCCATATATATACTTATATTGATCACAGAATCTGTTCAGTTTGCTCTGAATATCTTACTTTTTAACAGTCTTATTCATGGGGCTTATACAAATAGTTTATAACTGACAGTCTTAACCAAAACCTCACCTTTTTTCCATTAATCTCAGTGGTATCTAAACTGGAAATCCCAAAGATAAAATTTCAGTATCAAAACGGATTATTAAAATTCAGTTCATTTTAAGAGGCAACATGAGGGGGCGTGTAAACAGAGAGACAAGCAGGAAATGAAAGCAGCAACAGTAAAAGCATGCAGAATGCAGAATATATAAAGAATTGCAGAAGGAACAATAATTTAAAAAAACCTTTTCAGGTTTGGCAGAGACATGTGGATTTAACAGCATTTGATCTTAGTGCAAAGAAGTCTTTCAGGATTACTGCCTATGTTCTGTTAAGTAAGCTGATTACTTTTCCCCTGGATAAATGCAAATAAAGAAAAAATGGTGTCTTTCATGCCATTTATGTCATACAAAAATTAAAACTATAGGTCTATTTCATTGATAATAATTTCTTTTTTGTCTAACAAACTACATCCAGGACTATATATAAAGTTAACATATTTTGTTTAAATAGTGTTAAAATAACAATGACTTAATGTAAAAAAAATGGTTTTATACGTATTAAATAAATATACCTATACATAATGCCACAATAAATATAATAAGAAAACTTCTTATAGTTTTTTTTTTTTTAATTTCTTCTCGTGACAGGTGAGTCTCACTTTGTTCTTTCAGAATTTTTTCTAACATTCACAGTGAAGTGGAATGCTTGAATTTCCATGATGCTGCAAAAGTTCTTCAATGAACTGAGGTATATTTCATAAGGTACCATTTGTTGGATGATGTTGATGACAGTGTATGATGTGTTCAGCTGAGAGACAGTCCCTTGGATCAAGTGCATCGGGGATTTGAAGAGGCATTTCATAAGCCAGGTTTTGGTGAGCCAAAGCTCAGCATATTGCTGTCTTTGGTCCTATAACAGAATCATAGACACTGAGAAGATTAATTTAGGACTCTTTAATTTCCAACTATGCCCAGACAGTGAATTTAAATTTACAAAGAAGTCTGAGTCTCCTAAGCATTATTGATAAACTTTGTTTCTGTTATCATCCAAATGGAATGCACAAGCTATGAGGTTGGGAAAGGTATATATGTATACATACACTATGTTTTTGCGATTTTCTTCATGTCTCATCAGACTTCTCCCTAGTGGAACATCTGTATTCTCAGCTTCTGCATCTGTGAGGAGAGTCTGTCCCTGCTGTACCATGAGGAGAGCCAAGCCCTGGGCCAAGTTCCCAGAGAGGTTGATCCATGCCCCTCTTTGGAGATAGTTCCAAAAGGCTCAAGGCAAGCAAATGAGTCAAACTTTTCAATTAAACCTTGGCAAGCAAGATATTAGACCAGATGACCTCAAGAGATCCCTTCCATCCTATTTTCTTCCATGATTCACGTTCCTAAAGATTTTTAGAAAGAAAAGCCCATTGTTACCCTAGCCCTTTTATCTGATCCTTTTTTCTTTTATTCTTCATAATTTTGGGGATTTATTTTTTCCCTGGTTGCCTCTGGAGCGTTAATTGTCTTTTGAAAGTTACTTCTAAATAAGATAATACTTTTTACTGCTAGTACTCTTTAGTTCAGAATGAAAAGTACTTTCTCCAACACTATGTCATTAAACTACATGCTGTAAAAGAATGGTTCAGTGCATGTTGCAGTTGAATGGTATCATTCTCCACTCCAGTACCTGTCCAATTTTGCCATAATGGAAGATTTTGCACTGCAGACACATATACTGCAACCCAGTATAAGTTCTCTTACTTTTACAACACAAAATTTGGATTCAAAAAAACATAAAAACCAAAAAGACAATAAGAAAATACTGATTTTAATTGATCATATGATCAATAAATTATTCCCATTAAAAAAAAAAATGTTGAAAGTCTAACTTTGTAAGCATGCTCATGATGTAAAGTTTAGAAACCTGGAAGTCTCTACTCTACATTGGCTTTTCATTCAAAGATCAGCAGAAGCTCCACTGTTAAACATCAGTGTAAAGATGAGATATCCTGCCTGGAGTTAAGAAGGCATAACATGTTTTTTGAAATGAAAAAAGGGTTTCACTTTGTGAAACTGCAGGAAGCTTCAGAGAGGCAAGAGTTTCTTTTTTTCTGTTGTTTCTTTTTTTTTTTCTCATTGCCTCCAACTGGCTTTATACATATTTTAAAGAAGTCATTGAGATTATGTAAATTCAATATGAGTTTGCAAACTCGATATATTAATTTAGGGCTCAAAGGAAAGAGAACCTGACAGTGGCAAGCACATGTACTGTGTTGGTTGCTGCAGGTATGTTTTGCTATTTAAGCTCCTTTTCTTCCTTCTTTTATGTTCTAAATAAAACTTCACCTTGAAATTGAAGCATAGTGTCCAACTGAAATAGTAACAAAAAATAATAGTGGAAGATTAAAAATTTTGAAGAAACTGAAAGAAGAGGCTTCAGGGGTGGAGGAGTGGTCAGGGAGTTGTAAACTGGTCTGCATTTAAATTTTTTCTTACAGTAACACCACTTCTAGTTTCAATGTGTTCCCTTTGCCATGAATAATTGAAGATCTGACAGATAAACAATTATGTAGGCATGTAAGTTCTTGTATGCTTTCTGCCAGTTTTTTTGTTTGGTTGGTTTGTTGCCTTCAGGAGCACTAGTCAGTCTGAGTAATCATGGGTTTCTCTAACATGCTCCTATTTGAAGCCCTTCAGGTGACTCATTGAGGCTCCTAAATACATTTTCCTGTGAAACTTCACAGGAAGGTTTCCTTATTCACACACATGCTATATCCAAAAATGGATGACTTTCATGCATCTTGCAACCTCGTGTTCCAAGGGAGGGGCAAAAATCTTCACAGGCAGAACAGATCCTTGTGAATTTGCAAAAGCCAACCTGCTGCCTAGTAAGTCCTTTAAGATACAGAGGGCTTGGGGAAAGGGTTTCGCTTCACTCCAGAGCCCTATTCTAGTCTCTCTGACTGTTTTCAGTCACTTATTTTTAAAAAGATGTTTCAGCAGCCCTAAAGCATCTGTGAACAGTAACCAGGGGCAGGCAGAACCTGTAGGCACTATTCTTAGCACAATGTAAAGAACAGGCCTAGGACAGTTTAAAGAACCCTCTCTTCTACTCTCAGGTTTTTGAAGTGTGCACTAAGCAGAGACTCAGAATAAGTAGTAGATCATGTGTGTGCTACCAAGTCATGGCCTTCAGATAGTGTCCAATGCTGACTTTAAAACCAGTCAAAGGGTGGGTAGCTGCAGTGACTGCAAACTACCACTGAAGCAATGCTGCAAAGAACATTTAATACAAATCTAACAATTCCTGTGCATATGCCTCAATTTGCTCATCAAATATAGGGACTACAGCACTTCTCCCTTTTC
Source organism: Rhipidura dahli (assembly GCA_013399225.1). Taxonomy (NCBI): domain Eukaryota; kingdom Metazoa; phylum Chordata; class Aves; order Passeriformes; family Rhipiduridae; genus Rhipidura; species Rhipidura dahli. The sequence continues at coordinate 175,070 of VXAC01006425.1, read as the reverse complement.
AAACACAGAGTTTTGCATTATAACTTTCAGTGTCAAGATGTAATTCACATGTTTTTTTGCTTTTGTTCAACATCGTGCAGGTCCAAAGGGTACTAAAAAATTACCATTATTTATTAATGGATCACACCAGCATTTTACTTGTACTATAGGAATTATGTTATGTGGCCAATAATTACCTTTTTCATGTCATGAGTCATTAAGTACCAGTGACATCCCTAGCATGTGTCAGGCGATTTTCTGTCTAAAGTGACATGGTAAACAATAAGAAATTTTTAAGCTAACTTTCCAAAATGAGACAAAATTACTGTAGGAACCTACTAGACTTTTTGGCCAAACTGTATAAAGAAGATATGTAGCTAATTATATAAAGTTACAGAAACTTGGAAAGCAGGACAGAATTCATAATGCCATTAGGCTTATGTCAAATATATATGACAAGACTAATAGCCAGCCTCATTTATGCATTTAATCTAGTTGCTTAGAACTGTTAATTTAGAGGAACTTTGCTTCTTCAGTTTTACTTAACACCAGGAGATTCTGCCTTCCCTTGAATTGCTGGAACAATTAATTGCTTGTATCTTCTCTCTTGCCTCAAGGCAGCTAAAGTGATTTTGCACGAGGACTTGAGTGGTAAAACAGGCAAATTACATTTGTTCGGATTTCTTATTTCCACTTTGATAATTCAATCCATTTTCCACTCAAGGCTAGAACTGTAAAAAACCAATCATTTTTCTTTATTCTTATTTAAGAATATTCTTTAACCCTCTGAATAACAGTTTGAAAGAAACTTGGACACTCAATATTTATTTTGATCCTTTCCTCAGTATGTACAGGCAGGAGGCAGGTAACACTGACAAATATTTTTTTCTGTAGAAGCTAGATAAACTTGCTGGCTGGTATTGCATTATTAAATAATTGAATAATAAATTCATTAACTAACAGATATTTATAGGAAAATTATTATAGAATTGTTTTCATAGTCATTTAGTATAATCATCAGAAAAATTGTATCTATTCTATATTATTCTATATATTTTAAATTGAACTGTATTAATTTCAAAATCCCCATAGCCTGATTTGTTAAGATATTACTGTGTAAAGATCAAAAAAGTTACTTTTTTTTGTAGCACCTCAGTTTTAAAAATTTTCGTCATTTTAAAATTGATAAAGAGCAGCTATAACCGCTATTGGTCTTAGTGATAGATGGAAACCTAATTTTAAATAGCTTCCATGATCTCCATGAAGACTATTTTGCCAGTTATTTCTACTATGGGGTCTATTTTGAAGATAGAACTGGAACAATATTAATGTGTTAGAGTAGTCTTGGAATGCATGAACTGTAGTCTTTTTATATTAGTGTGAGCTAGAAGCTGTGCCCGTACTGTCAGGCTGATGCACTCTGCTATCATATGGGCATTCAGTCCTGGAACACAGCTGGGATTCATCTGCAGTGGAGGGTGGGAAAAAAAAGATGACATGATGAAATGGGTACTCTTTGAGTCTTTGAGTCAGAACCAGAAAAATATCCCAGTAACATATGCTTTTTCTGTTTGTTTTTTCTTTTTTTTTTTCTTTTCTTTTATGGCCAAGTAGCAGCTAAATTGTTCCCCCTGTCAGTCACTTCATGTGAGAGCCTGAGAGCCCACTGTTAAACATAATAATGTTGCTAAATTGAATATTCAGCCTTGGACAGAGTATTACTTTGTTTCTCCATGGGGAGCAGGGTGTCATAGGAAGTGACCATGGAACTATTGGATGAAGTTTTGCAATGGCTGTAACAAAATAGTGACTAAGTTTTTCATATGCACTGTGGTTTTCTGCTGAATTCAGGCACAGGAAAACTGCTCCCTTTTACAGAAATTTCAGTTCAATTAATGAGGTGGACAACATTCTACCTTCTTCTCCTACTGTTGTTACTTGTTTCCAGTTTTAGACTTAGCTACTTTGGAAATAAAGATGAAGAAAAAAATAATGAGATAGTTAAGTTTTGGTAGAGTATTCTACCTTCAGGTCAGAGAAAACAATCACTATTTTAAGATGGAAAGACTGCTGAATACTTTGACCAAGCATAAATGTTCCTTTTAAATTCCAACATTCTGTTCATTATTTAAATAATGAGGTTTTTACAGTTTGTTTAATAGATATGTTTCAGAAGAGCACCTCCATATACTCAAATTTAGAAACAATAACAGAAAATTCTACTATTTATTCTGCTTTTCTGCTTGAAAATTGTAGGTATCTGGTTCTTGAAGGTAAGATACAGAGATTTAGTTAATGATTAGCTATAAAAAAAGTACCTTAATGATAAGGTTCTTTAAAATCACAGATTAGCCCCATAAGGCAAGCTCCTAGAATGTTTCATAACTTATAATGAACATTTATCAAACACTGGATTCTTGGTCTTCGTTTCTCTTGCATCTACTTTTCATTTGATAATGTCCATCTTCTACTCTTTCACAATTCAAGCTCTGGATTACAACTTCAACCATGCACTTCAAAAGTACTTTTTTTTTTCAGTAACACTTTCTGTTCTTATTACAAACATTATCATGAGGACTGTATTATTTTATGAAATTCTCTGACCTTATTACAATTCTTGCACTGCAAATAAGACATTAAACTTTTTATGTACAATGTATTATTCACCTGATGTACTGCATTAACCTTTGAGATCGTCTGTGTTTTTCTAGGCTAGCAATTTTATTCCTTTTAAAATTTTATCAGGGTGGTGGAAGCAAAAGGTAGCAGAGACAACCAGTCAAAATTCCAGAAAACTGACAGTGTGAGGTCAAAACTCTTCTACCCTGTGCAATGTAGGAAAATGTAAGCCTAAATTTTAATGAAAATATTGTCAGGAGCACAGAAATATTGTGATGTTAGGGTAAAATAGATGGATACAAAGTACTTTTTCATTCCTGCTTAAAAGGATAATTTAGTACCATGTGGTGGTTTTCTAGACTTTATCGGTGTCTTCAGTTTGCATTAGCGGCAAAAAACATCCCTTTATTATTTTTTCTTTTTTATAGTCCCTTTGCTTAGCGCTATTATTTGTGAAAGGTATCTGACAAAAGAACTGGAATGAATGTATTTATATTGCCCTTTTTAGTGGCATAAAATTAATTTTGGTCACTTGCAGGGCTTTGTCTGAATGACAAGTTTAACTTGCTCTCGATTCTAAAAAAGATCATCAAAATAGTTAACTTTGTGCCTAAAGGAATATAGCTAATTTAAAACTGAAGTTGAGTTAAGCTCTCATTTCCAGGAGCACAACTCTCAGGAACACTTTGTTGAAACCCCACAAAATAACAAAATAATATGAACCTGAAAAAACATGTTGAAGACAAGGCCTGATCAGAAATGTTCCTTGACCATCACTTAAATATATAAAAGAGGGTTTTTTATAGTTCCTCTCCCACTAAAATGTTGCAAATAATATTCCTTTTGTTGCTTCCTCGCATCTTAACATCAGGCTTGAATAGGAAAGAAATATTCTGTGGGGACACTTACAAGAATTTATGACATATGATTTAAAATAACATTTCGGTCTCTTATTTGCCTTAGACATGATAATTTAAATCTTTTAGTCATTTAATTTCTTTACATTTGTAAATGTTAAGTACTGTCTGATGTATACAGTGAAGATGAAGTGAATTTTTAAATAAAGACAATCTGAATTGTTACTCTTTAGACGCTCATGTCTGGATGGGCTAATCACAAAGCAAATTCTAAGATGTGAAGTTGTGACACCAATTTGTGGCATTTGACTCCATATTTTTAACCAAATTTCTAAAATGTATGTGCACAGCAGAATATATTTTATTGCCAGAAAATCTAGTACTAGCTAATCCTTTGATTTTAAGCAAGTCTGAAAAAAATAGCATAATCAAGCAACCTCACTAGTGATCAAACTTACATTTAAGATATTATATAATATGACAAAAAGGTTTAAAAGAGCTCCCAAGCTCCATTATTTGATTATTTTCCATCTTCAAACCAAAGACCATAATATAAATCTCAAAAAGTAGCTAGAATGTTGTAACATGATGTTTTTAATTACACAAAATATTGTATTTCAAGAAAGTTAATCATTAAATTTAATTGTTAATAATATATTATGATTCAAACAAAACATAAAAATATTATACTTTTTCCTAATATTTACTCAAATTAATAAACCCTGTATACTAGAGTCAGCAACAAAGTCACTAGAAATACTGGTCTATTTTTCCAAGATAGTCTCAGGATGAGATTAATGATAAGGGAAAGCAGAATGGATGTACTGACTGCCAAATCTGGCTGTCATGACTTCCAAGATATGTTGTCTAGCTGTGATACTGATATTTTAGGAATGTGCAGAAAGTCTAAGAAACTAATAGACAAAGTAATTAAATGGAAAGGCAATTATTTTTAATTCTGGGATCTGTGTAAATACCGGTCATGACGTTTATATTTTTACAGGTTTTTGCACTTTTCTCCTAAGTTGAGAGTTAATTAATCAGATTTCTGCTTTAAGAGCATAAAGTAATACTTTACAAGAAGTGTTTTGTGATTTGTTTTAAATTATGCCTGTCACAAAAGGAGTATATGTGATGTGTATTTAAATACACATCTGTCCCATCTGTAATGGGACTGCCAGTCATCTTTTGAAAAACAGACAAAATTTTTTATTTATTAGCAACTTCAGTTGTAAGTCATGATTTCTTTTGAGAGAGGAACTTGAATTTACTGCTGTATTCCTGTCATCCCCAAACTCAAGTCCTCTTAAGGATTCTGTCTTTATCAAAGAATTAATAGAGAGCTGAAAGTTTTAGCTTTCCTGGAGCAAACAGCAAGTTGTAATATCCTTGGGAACATACAGTCTGGTTGCTGCTTGAAAAAAAATTGCTTTACAAATGTCTTCTTGAACTAGGTGTGCATATATATTCACTAATATTCTGTCCAGTTTCATTCACTTCAGATCTTTTAATATCACATTTTGATTATTCTATACACCAGTGCCTTTCAAAAGATATTTGGTGAAGGCTGAAAGTATCCTGGAGCAAGGGAGCAAGTTACATTAAAACCAAAAAAAAAAAAAAAAAAAACATCAAGCAGGCTTTCTTTTTTACAGTGAACCTAATTAGAGAGCAGGCAATTATGGGGTTTTTTAATTATTATTTAGGAATACCAATATATAATGTTAAGGTAATATCCAACACCATTCTTAAAAGTACCTCAATAAAACCCTATCCATTTCATTCTAAGGGGTTTGGGTTTTTTATAAAGGATACCATAAATCACCAGCCTGTCTGTTGAAATTCTCTGTCTTATGGCCTTATAAGGAAAAAGCCAAGAAACTGTACAAACTGTCTGTGAACTGGAGAAAGCTATGGAAGGGTATTTAACAATAAGAGAATGAGCCCTCTGCTCAAAGAGGACACAAGAAATCTAGTTTTCTATGGGTAACATATTTAAGGCAAGTCACCTGGTGTCCCTCCTGTGCAACTATATCACAGATTCTGACATGTTATCAAGATGTTCACCCTGGCAGAATATGTTTTAAAAAACCCTACTGCTTAGGATCACTGAATAATGGTACTATTCTAGCTAAGTTTCTAGCTATAAAAATGAGGTGGGGGAAAAATCCTGTTGCCTCCATGTCTGACTTATCCTGGCAATGGGATTTTCTATATTTCTTTCTGTTAGTGGGAACTGTCTCACTTATTTTACATTTTTGGCTTTCACAATTATAGTCCAATTTTACAAGGGAAAATTAGCTTCCCTGAGGTAAGTATTCTCTTGTTACATGAGAGGTGAGATCCAGACACTATGAATTCCTGGCAGAGTCCAGTACTTTCCTGTGTTTTCTTCATTTGGTGAAAGCTGGTTGAATACTATTTTATATTTTGGACTAAAAATGACATAAAAAATTTTTAGGAGAGGAAATGTATTTCCTTCCAATCAGAACTGTATTGTTCCACTAAACCTAAGATCCAGCCATATAGTTATATGCACCCAGAGTTTTATAATACAATTCATAAGTGTTTCAAGGGTAATCTGAAACTAACTATAATTTAGACAAAGTCTTGTGTCTTAAAATGAGTAAAGTTAGCTTAATTTCTCTTTTCTCTAGATTTATGCATTGATTAACAACTTCAGTCTGTACCTCTTTCTGTAAATTACTTAAAAACTATTTATTTAATTTCTGTTTATTGAGCATGTAAAGAGCGTACATCCATTAAAAAAAAAAATGCCAATTTAGATTTAATGTCTCACTCAAGCTGCTTGGATAAATATGACTCCAATATGTTTTACTTAAAATACTTCTTAATTTCTTGATCTTGTTTGTTATTGTTTTATCCCTGTTCAGTCTTTTGCTCCAGTTACCTCAATAGCTTAATCTTCACATTTTTTTTTCAATGTACAGTCTTTCTCATATGTATAAAGGCAGAGGTAATGTTTCATATAGAGTGTGTGATTTTATGTTGAATTACTTCAGTGAAATATACATCTGAATCCTGTATTGTTTTAAATTGCAATTATATGGATCAAGTTTATTAAAATCACAGTTATAATGCATATCCACATGGTCATACTTTAATTTTGAAGAGTCTCTCCCCATTACAGACAGCAATAAATAAATGATTAAATCATCCTTTTCCTACCTATGTATAAAGGCAGAAGTCCTATTCTTTTTTTTTTTTTTTTTTGCATTTTTTATCCTTTTTCTGCCTTTTTTTTCTTTCATTCAATTTTTTGTTAGGTTTTTTTTTGTTTGCCCATATTTCCTCACTTTCTATGTCTTTCTTTTCTACTTGCAATATTTTGTAATTTGACTCTTCCTAAGCTTTGCTCATACCTATTCACCCATATCCACTCCAGGGTAATTTTTTCCTATCTGTTTTTCATTTTCTTCTATCCATATTTCTGCCTTCTGTCCCTTGATTCCTTTCACCTCTACCACCTAGCTGCTTTGGAGCTAGCTGGCCATCATTCAAACTTGAGTGGAACACCTGTTCAGCTGGTACATGGGGCAGGAAGAGCACGCGTTGAAGAGCACCCTGGCCCAGAACACCACGGGGTAGAGTCTATAGGTCAATCTGTTCTCTTTGGATATCAGCTCAGGTTTGGAAAAATGCAAACTTGGACCTGAATGATAGCGAGCATCAGTAAAAGCAGACCACAGGCATTCTATCATCTCTATTGTGTTGCTTTCGATTTTTGTCTATTAACTGTATGCATCTCCTGTAGGTTACAAAGCAATGCTGCTTTAAATAGAGTGAAAGTGCAATGGCTTTAATGGAGAAAAAAACTTTCAAAGTTAGAAATCTTTGGAGCAAGCACCACACCAAGTCAAAGGAAGTTCATTCTGCCATATTAACATAATTTTAAATACCATCCTAAAGCCTAAAAAAATGAGCACGTGAAGCTAGTTTAAAAACTCCAGTATCTCTTGTTTTCACGGCTAGAGAGGCTATTTAACCTAAACAGTAATGGTTTCCCACATAGAGAAAATGTCTCCCAAAAATTTAAATAAGACTGAGGATTCTGAAAATGAAGCTTAGAAAAACATATTTTGATTAATATTGCTAGTTTTCTGCTAGATCTGTTTATAATTTTCTGGAGCATGAACATAGAAGAAGGTAGAGCTATGTCTGGAATTTTTCTAAGTAAACAGCATCTCAGATACTACCTTTTGATTAAAGTTTTCTAGCATATTTTGTTAATTCTCACACAAGTCTTGGACAAAAAGGAAAACATCAGTGGCAAGCCTAATTAAAGGTAAATTGAAAAAAATATGTCATTTCATCTTTTTAAACTGTATTTTCCGCTTTGCTGATGAAAATTTTGAACTTTTACATTAATTAAACTGTTAATATAACAAACTGGTTTCCTTTACAAGAGTCTTCATTAAGCCTCTATTCCCTTTCCCTTTTCTTTTGACTCCACAGTGGATTGTAGTTTTCTTTATCCCATCAGCTGCATTAATAAAGAAAGTCCAATTACCAAATCAGAATAACTGTTTGCTTACTCCGGTAAAACAGTAGAAGAAACACTAACAAAAAGGACAACCTTATTTTACTGTCAGAATATATATTTGATAACATTTGTGTGCTTGTATTTGCTTTTCTTTCTGTGCTTATCTTTATTCTTACAGCCATCTGTGATCATCATATAGAATATAAATCAAACACACAATATTTGTGCAGCAAAGAATAAAACAAGGAGGCTACAAATACAGCAGCCATTAGACACTACTTCAGTTCAAACAGTAACAATAGCAGTAAATTGTGTTTATATGGGTCTTTGGATGCTTTACAGTTTTTGCTGCAAAGTAGACTTTACTCTGTTACCCAAATATCTGTGTTGAACCCAGCAGCCAACAAGACATAAGAAAAAATAAGATAAAAATATTATTCATGATATCATGTTAACATCCATTTATTCTATTAAAATGCTCTATTCTGGTAAGGCTAAAGAGGTTTTTCTATTACAGAATATCTCTGACAAAGGAAAGCTGCAGAGCTGCAACTAGCATTTGAACCATATAAACTCAACCATGGATTTTTGGTCCAAATCCTTCACTCCTATTCATCTTTCCCTTCTCCCTTCCATCTTCCCTTCTTATCTGAGGTATTTTCACACAGCTATCCTAAGAAAAGAAAAAGCAGTATGGATCATATGTTTACATCTTAAAGGAGGCAAAAGCTTCTGAAATCATGGGAAGACATATATCTAATTCAGTCTGTATGTTAAAAGCAAATGCTGTCACTTCTGAAATACATATCTCTTCTTTAAACTGCTACGTCTTCAACGTCTGTACTGGACAGAAGAAAGACTATGATGAGTAGAAAGGGGAATTCTGTACTCCAGAAGCAAAAGGAATCAACATTAAGGAGTCATGAAGGCTCACTGAAGAAACACTTCTTTCTTCTCCAGATTTGGGAAGGCTGCCCAATACAACGAGCATTTATATTGCCTGGAAATTACATTAGAACTTTTGGGAGACGTTTCCTTGAAATATGGATAGTTTCAGGGCCAGATATTTGGAACTACACATGCATGGTATATTTGAATATTGTGCAAATATTTACACATGAGTAATACATCAGTAATTTTTGTCAGTTATGCTGAAGTGTTTTCTGTATAGACATTTTGTTGCTCGAGAAATCTGGCACTTAAGCAGTGATTAACTAGTTCTGCAAACCAGAATAGAGCGCTTTGACTCAACTTTCAGTTCTAGGGAGAACAATAAGGAAAGTAAAGACCATGTGATCCAGATGGACACTTGTATCTTCATGACACTGTGTTTTCAAGAATTTAGACAAGAACATACGAATGCCTGCTGGTGTAAAGGTGTTCACTGGGATCTTTGGCTGAAGCACCACACTCACTTTTTTCTAGATATCTGATGGAAAGATTAAAGAGGGGTCACAATTACATTACTTGGCTTGCACATGAGTCCAATGGATGAGCAGGCTGAGCTCTGCTTCACACTCCCTGACAGGCCAGGCAAGGTACAGTAACATTTTTAAGAAAAACAATATGAAATGATCAAAGGCAGTAATTTGTAATCCACAGAGATTAATATTCTCAAGTGTTCAAAATGTCAAAATTTTCTGTTATACTAGTCATAAAAATTTATTATGCTATGAAATGCTTTGTTTTTTTCCTAAAGCATAGAGCTCTTTTTCCTAAAGGCAGATGAGCCATCAAAGGCAGTGATTCAAAAAGGTTGGTTCACTGCTTGCAAAATGTTTTCTGATTCAGTTCAGAAAATACTGCCTTTAACAATATTTTCACCTTTTGTATCTAAATTTGTTCCTTATTTATTATTGGCTTCATATTTTCAAAAATTGTATCTTAATTTCATCACTTCAAATGGTAGCAAACTGCTTCTACGGGCCGGGGATAAAGACCTTGTATTATAAAGCAGGCTGATAGAAAGGCCTAAAAAAATGGAAATCAGAACAGATGTGGTGGGAACACACACAAGCTGCTTTGTGACTGCTGTTTTATTTCCCCGTAGATTTTTTTTTACATTGACCAGATAGAGACCTGGACAACTTCACTTCTGCGTGAATTCAGTGGCAAAGGGGATCTCATCCTCTGTCTCACCAAGGCCAATTTATTCTTGCCCCCATTTTTATTCTGACACTAGTATGTGCACAGCTGTATCAGGAATTGTGACTTTAGCAGTACTTGACGAAAGAAATACACAGTTCATGGGTTCATGTGGATCACAAGAAGCCACGTAAAAAAGAAAAAGTGTTCCAGATCTACTTTAATTGTCCTTCATATACTACATTAAGTTCAGCAGTTTGTTACCAGCAAATACCATTTAACAGTGCCTAATTTCTCTAAGGGTTAGTGCTGTTTTTAGCAGTTAAAAATGAGGTTCAGATAATGTTTGATTTTTCCTAAATATATTAGACAGAGGAGTCTATTTTCAAAATGCTTCTTCCTACATCATGAGTCAAAAGCATTGACAGTGCCAAATCATGTAATTTCAGCTAAATATACTGCTAAAAGGAACAATCTAATGTCAAAAACAGCCTTTGTTTTGAAAAAAATATTCCCTTTGGCTATATTTTTGGAATCAGTATGATAACTATAGGCTGTTCTACCTACTTGAAACAAAAATGTGTACTATAATGTGAATGGCAAATGCTTTAGAGTGAACTGATGAACTTAACCATAACTTCATAAACACCATGATTTGATGAAAAAGCAGTACTTAATTTCAAATTTCCATACAGTCTTCAGTCCATTTTAAAAGTGATTTTTTTAAAGTGAAGGATTTCATTTAAAATTTTTACTCAATGAAAGCCTGACATGTAGAAAACCCCTTATATACACAACAAAATGCAAGTGTTTTTCTGAGCTATCTTCCCCAAGTATATGCTTTCCAACCTGATGTGGAAGAAAAAAACCCCTAAATAGGCAGGGCAATCTTCCACTTCTTTCAGGATGCGCCTCTCTGCACAGTGGTGGTATCAAATAAATATCAAATTTCTACCCTCTATGAATTAAGAAAAGAGCTTGAGGTTACCTCGAAGACATTAACTAAAACAAAAATATAGCCAGATGATTTGTTACTGTGTGCTAACAATTTAAAAAGAGATATTCCAGCTGGTCAGTACCTGATGTAGAGCAGGTTTTGCCATGATGAGCTTTGCTGGTGGCCTTCTTTTCCTGCCACCAGTGCTGTGGGGTCACAAGTCACTGGCATATGTTCTTGCATGATTGAATCCTCTGAACATCCAAACTATCTTCTTGCAAAATAATATTCTAGTAATGTAGTGAAATTGGTTTCTTCTTGTTTTCCTGACAGGGTCTGGAATCTGTGTGCCAAGTGCAGTGCAGAGTATTGGGATCAATACCCCTCATGTGCCAGCTGTAAAGTGTTACACATAGGACTGACATTTTGGTAAGGAGGCTGTTCTGGCTGAGATTTGGTGATGTTTGCTATTCAAGTAAAATAAAGTTGTCATAATAAAACTGGAGGAACCCTGACATCTGAGCAATTGAATAATTATGTGCTGGTAAGGTGCAGCAAGAAAGCAATCATCTAACACCAGCCTTTTTAAAGAACACAATGAATTTTCACACACTGTCTAAGACCTATGAAATACTAAAACTATACAATATAGAATATTACATGTATTGAAATCCAGAAAAAAACAGAGAAGTCTGAAATATTATAAAATGTTTCAAAAAAGGAACTACATATTCACATGGAATGACATTATCTTAGCAGATTAGGTACAATTCTTGCTAAAAAAGGATATATTTAAATATTTATATAACCCATTAATCAGAGAAGGAAAATAATATCTCCCTTAGCAATGAAGATTGGTGAATGGCTAATTACCAGAACGTATTAACTTCTAACAGATTAATTTTTTTTACAACACATATCTAATATTTGGTATTCATCCTTGCATCCATGGAAATTTCTGGATGCCTGCAATATTTAGAAATTGAATTAATCAAGGCTGTTCCTCATTTTCAAAGTAGCAATTTACAGGAAAAATTTATATATACACCTTACAGTTCTGACGAAGAATGTAAGCACAAAGACTTCTGGTTTTTCCCAGTTTACTGAACAATTTTGAATCCATCATAACAATAGTCCAGGTAAAAGATATTTTCCTGTCAAACTACTCAATTTTGACAGTGATTGTTTATCTATTATTGCTTTTCTTGGAAAAAAGGATTAAAAGGATTAAAAGGATTTAAATTTGGTCTCAGTGCAGACTTTTGAGGTGTGGTAGAGTTTTCCATTACAAACATTTTGGAAATTAAGACTTGATGATTTTTCTGAAATACATTTCTTACACAAATAGAAACATATTTAAAAGCAATTTTTGTGTAACAGGTTATGCAACAGATTCATTCAGTGAGCACAGTGGTGTTTTCTGGCTCTGCAACCTATTAACCTAAATCATTGAAAAGTGACTTACTTTCCCAGATTTGACTTTTGCTTCCCAGGTGGCCCTACTCAATATGCCTGCATTTTACAGCCAAGCTGACATTATGGAAAGGATTTAACTTGCCTGCAGTGGCCTTGCCTGTAGCAGTGGTGATGTCTGTCCTTCTGACCTTTGCTCTGAGCAATCTGCAGTGTGGCTCTTTGCCATTCTGTGCTTCCAGCCTTCTGGACCTCTCCACTTCACAGAAATCCTCACAGAGGCACATGTAAGGGCAGACAGGGATGCTAAATGGAAAAGAGACATGCTTGTCTATTCTCAAGCAAACCATGATCATTTCAGTGGACATGATCCAATATTAAATCCAGCAGCTCATTTTTTCGAGCATCTACACCTCAGTGCTTAACATGTCTCCACATTCTTTGTGCATGAAGAGTGTTGGATGAGAGGATCCAAGGAGTCCTTCAGCTTTCCTGGGGAGGTTATTGACTATCTGCTTTAGATGTTTTCAATGGAAAATATTTTTAAATTCTTGCACTTACCTACCCTCATCCTGCTACTGAACTACCACATACAATCCTGTGTCTTTATTCCCAATGCAAGAACTCAGTTTTATTTGAAGGCAGTAGTGTCTGCCTATGCTTAGATACCAAGGCCAGATGGCCGAAGTTACAAGATAGAGGTGGAAAATGGCTCTTTTAAAGAGTTATTTCAATCACTTCTTTAAGATATCCTGATTCAAAAATCACTAGGAAGCAGGGGAAAGACCAAGACATTTTCATCAGTTACTGTGAAATGCTGACTCCCAAAGCCACTGGAATGCACATCCTGCAGGGGTGATTTGGTCCTCTAAAAGGTTTCATCAGTTCAGTAAAGAATGTACACAAACTTGTGCTCTAATATTCTGTTACAAAAGTTTTAACCCATCTTCTCTTTTGATGTTTTTCTCTCTTTTTTCTTTTCCAGAGTTTTAAGAAGCAGGTAGCCCTTGCCTTAATGGATGTTATGGTATTTCGTGAACATATTTTTATGTAAATCAATTAAATTTATCTGGGTACTCAAATCCTGTTGCTTGTGTAAGTACAGATTATTGTTGCAGAAAAAATATTTTTGAATCCTTCAAAAGGCTCAGTTGGCTCTAAGGTCTCTTAGAATTTCAAATACTGGAAGTTAGAAAAAAATTATCTGGGCAAATAACAAACATTTAAGTATTATTAAACAGCATAATTTTGTGAGAAATGGGATTGTTAAAAGTGCAGTTTTAGGAAAAAAATGAGAGGACAAGTGCCTTAATCATTCTTAATAATAAACTTCACACATTCATAAATATATGCAATTTAGACGATACAGCACTGAGCGAACATACAAAAAAAAATGTAAAATAAACTCATTATACATATTTTTATAAGAAGAGAGCAGTCTGATTTCCACTGTACAAGCTGTAAAGGTCAGAGAGGATCAAGGACATGAAAAATAAAGATTTCTTTTTGTCTTAGTAGTTAAATTTAAAAATAAAGTTACTGATAACAAATCCACACCCATTTTATGCCTGTAAATGCGATTGTCAAAAGAAAAAAAAAAATGGAAAACGCTTCCCTATCTTTGCCAGTTGCTCTTTGGCAGCTGAGTTTATCAACAAAGTAACAGAAGATGGGGAAATCTTTATCTTATGGTTACCTTTCTATATAAGGCACTGCTAAATTGTTCAAAGCTGGTTTGATAGCACTCTTACGGTCACTTCTCAAAAAGTCCTCTCGGGACATTTTTGTTTTATACCAATTAAGGCACCTTACTGAGGGGGGAAATCCTGCAAAATTATAAGGTTTTAAATGACATTTTGTAATTCAAAAGCTATTTTCCAAGTTCAGCCATAAGGGATATTTTAAGTTATTTTCCCACTCTACAAGATGCCTCCAAAGGTTTGGGCTTTACTAGAAACTGTAAATAATCATTCAGATGTGCTTAAGTATAGCCACATCAAAACTAAATAAGGGTGAAAGTCTGAACTTAACTGCTGAAAATACAGTAGTCTAAATAAACAAAAAAAAAAAACAAAACCAACCAACCAACCAGAAACCAAAACCAAACAGCCCCCCCACCCCAAATTAATGTTACTTAAAGAAAAGAAAAAAGTCTGCCATAATCAAAAACACTTTGATGACATAATATATGGTCTTTGCATAACTGCTCTAAAATCTCTGCCACTTTCTTAGATAGAATTTGTCTTAAACTCTTACATTACATTAAAGTTATTGTTTGAAAGACTTCAGAGGAACTGTGCAAAGCAGGTCCTCCTGCAGATGCAACAGACGCAGACCTTAATACAAACTTCTTAGAGTGGAAGAAAGGATGAAGAGATACTTTCCCACATTCACACTTGTTACACATTTGGAGATAACCACTATTTGGGTGCTCTTATTATGCCTATGCTTATTGTTTTATCCATATTTTCATTTCTCCAGTCCAGATGGCTGTGGTCTTTCATGTCACCCATCAAACTATATTTCTTGGTTTCAGTAATTTCTCATCTAATCAAAATGCTGTTTTATGCTGAAAAATTCTGCATAATTTCAGGTTTTGCTATGTCAAATAGTCCTATTATTGTAATGGAATCCACCCTTTTCTGATGCCATGTTAATAAGGTGTCACCTCAAACATTTTCTGCACAATATAAGGCTGGCACTGTTTATCCAGTGCTTTCTAGACCATGGTCCTTCTGCATCCAGACTCCATATTAATTTTTTTACTAATTCATTCCAGTGCATCTGGAGGAACTACTGTCCATCTCTCATTTTTTTTCCAGGACCGGAGTCCACGAAGCTTTTATAACACTGCTTCACATAGTCTGCATTCCATTCCCAAAATTATATCCTTTTCCATAGCTTGAAAACTTGCACCCTTGTCACCCAGTGGTGAAAGGCTCCCTCAGCCTTCACGTTGTCTGCTCTGCTACATTACAAATAAGGTCATTGTTAGTGTAAATTTAGCAGTTACTTGGCACCAATCAGCAGTGATTAATGGAATTCATACAAAAATAGGAAGGCATGCAAACTTTCTAGCCAGATATCTGACACCGTTGGACTGGACTTGCACCATTTTTCATTTTCCACGAAAATGGAGGGAAAAACACTGTGACTGCTGAATGTCTTAAGATCTGAACAGTACACATACACATACATATGAAAGACCAGCTTTGCCTTGCAAAATGATCAGTCTCTTGCAGGATAAAGCTTGCTTTCAAAATTCCAGCCTGGGAATTAAGGAAACTCAGTGTAAATGTAAAACCCTACCAGCTATTTTTGGATATATACACATAGCCCATTTATGTCTGCCAGTACTGGCAGATGCAAAACACAAGAGTGTAACAGCTAGGTGATCTGAACTTTGTATTATGGCATGCAATGGGCCAAAGTTTTGGTATTTTTTATTCAAGACACTAATCAGAGAAAGATAATTGGTTGTAGATCCCAAGAGAAAACTTATGAGCATCTGGGGATTTATGCTGAAATTACCTGTAAATGCAACAGGAATTTGGAAACTCATAAAAAGAGAGGACATGCTTCCATTCTTGCTTCCTAAGCTCCAGCTCCAACCAGCACATTAACCTTACCCACTGCAGGAGAAGACTTGCTTGTGGCATAAGCTTAACGTTCGTGACTCGCTGCAGACAACCATCTAGGGCCATGGTTGGTCCTGATTGCTGTTCAGTAACTTTCAGCTTGCAAACTCATGGTGAGTCTTGCCTGCTTTATGAATGAAAAGGCAAAGATCAGCAATCTGCTGATCCTTCTCAGTTGGAGCATTAGAATTTTTCTGCCAACAACACACCATTTTCCCCTCATGCTCCAGTGTAGTCCTCAATCTAAACATTAGAAAATAGCTAATCACAATTCTTGTAGTAGTCTGCTATGTATATAAAAGACTATTTTATTCTCTGTATTAAAACTGACATTGGCATGGAGATGTATGTAAATCTAAACATAACATATCTTTACTTGAAAATTACTGTACCACTATGAATATTTGCAAGCAATCCAGTTTTTAACTGTAAAAGTTCTCTAAGATATAGCTGTAGAACTGTACTCAGTAAAAGTTTCTAAAAGTTTGTTTTATCCTTATCATTATCTATACTTAATGTTTTCTCAGCATCAAAATGGAAAAATATATTAAGGTGTCAAGTTTATCTCACTGAGCATCATAGCTAACACCCGTAACACCCATCTCTGAATATCAGCTTATTGTGCTCCACTGATAAAAGCTGATCTTTCTCCACTACTATATTAATTGCTCTATTTACTTGATGTCTTTAATCCCTCTGCTGTGTCAGCACCAAAATTAAAAAAAAAAAAGGAAGGCAGGTCATACTTGGCATAATAGAAAACTAGTTCCAGTTTCTGTAGGATCACTGTGATGACCAAATTGTTGGTCCTGAGCTCAGCATACAGTTTGCTACCTTTTTTGACCTGTGAGTAAAAGATATTACACTAATATTTTATAAAATTCTACTCTCTTTCAATTTGAAGGCATTCCTCTTTGTCCTTTCACTACATGCTCTTGTAAATAATCTCTCTCTGTAGTCAACCATGATCAGAGTACCAATTCAATATACCAATACATTTACTGCTCAGTACCAGTCCTGAGCAGAAATTATTCCTCATTCACCTCTGCACCTGTGTGTGCTATACAACATTTTACAGTTAATGGCACAACAATTAAAGTAATAGTGTTGCAGATGTACTACTTTAATTGCATCCTACATTGCTGTTATTGCACAAATTAAAATAATGCTTCCCCAATCTGGCAGCAGCAGGATTATAGGTGATGTAACTGATCTATGAAAGTCATCTGTTTTGTTTTACCTGAGCATTTTTTGGCTCAGCTTTAAAATGTGACAACTAATGTATAACGCCTCCATGTTATGGCTTAGCTCACCAGACCACAGAGGTCTGTGGGATCCGCTCATTTCTGCACTGTGTTTGTGGCTGCCAGAGTACAGCCAGGCAGTCTTGAGGCTGGGGCTTTATGCAGAATTAAAGGTGGGATGAGGAATCAAAAGGTAGAAGACCTAGATTTGAGGGAACTGAAACAGCTTCAAACTTACGCGTTCACATTTAAAATACTTGAATAAATACAGGATTATCTAACTAAATTCATTAAAAACAACAANAATATATATATATGTATTTCAATCTCTGTGTCACGGGACATCATAAGAAACTACCTGTAACTCCATTGGACATTACTGATAGCTGTATTGCTGTGCTTATGAACTTTGTTCCTCAGAATGCACTTTGCAATCTCAGAAATATGATAGTGTGTACTGGTGGGGAGAGGAGGACTAGTCTTTTTAATTTTTATATGTTCTGGTTTCACTCCAAGAGAATCACAGAAAGGTTAGCAATTTAAACTGAAATATTCATTTAAACTGAAAAAGGAAAAATGGAAATAAGTGGTATACTACAATACTGTTGGATGTTTGACAGGATGGTAGAAAAAGTTCACTGTTTGGTGAGATGATTCTGAGCTCTCTGGTATATATTTTGAAAATCATCAATTATTAGCAAATTATACATGTTCAAAAACAAAAAAAAAA